>JARQOD010008356.1:0-35859 GCA_033576555.1 Oophaga sylvatica | reverse complement strand
CGACCTGATATGGTGGAGCCTCCAGGTAGGCTGCAGTCGGATGGCAGATGATCGCTCCCAGGTGAGCAGGCAAGAGCCGGGGATCTCTGCAGATGATGTCCGAACTTCCGGATGGAGCTGCAGTCGGATGGCAGATGATTGCTCCTAGGTGAGCAGGCAAGAGCCGGGGATCTCTGCAGATGACGTCCGAACCTCTGGAAGGAACTGCAGACGGATGGCAGACAGGCAAGCCGACAGGTAACAGACAGGTAACTGGAATCAGGAGCTGATGGCTGAAACAGAGTTAGACTGCACAGGAACAACAGGAACACGGATTGGATCTCAGAGAGTCAGGAACACAGACAGGACACGGACTGGGTCTCAGGGAGTCAGGAACACGGACAGGAACATGGATTGAATCACAGGAACACGGACTGGAACACAGGCCTCGGACTCCGGACATCTGGCACCGATCAGCAGGCTCCGGACATCTGGCAATGATCGGCAGGATCCGGACATCAGGCAGGAAGGATAGGATCCGGACATCTGGAAGTGGTCGTCGGACATCGGACATCAGGCCATGGTCATCAGGCATAGGATCCGGACATCTGGCAGCGACCTGAAAAGGAACCCCAGCGGTCTGGTGCAAGCCCCGCCAGGCTCAACGGGAGCTGGCCGGGGATTGCACAGAGGCTGAGCACAGAGTAACAGAAACTCAGCACACACCGGACTCCTCCTTCCAAGATGAACTCAGGTTATATAGCAAGGATTCACAGTCACTGGCTCAGGGTTCTGGACACAGCAGGATTTCAGGAACATAACACAAAGGACACAGTTCAGAAAGTCAGGTACAGGATGCGATCCAAGATCAGGGGTTCAGGTAATTAGACACAGCAGGAACAGGCCTGGATATACAGCCTCCAGGAACGGCGATCTGGGTAATCAGCCCCCAGCATAGGCAGAAACACAAGACACAATTCAGACATTCAGGTACCGGGTTTGATCCAGGATCAGGGAACAAGACACAACAGGAACCGGGAATCAGCTCTCCAGAGCTGATCAACTTCAGAGCAGGAGCTGAACACACAACCACATACGGCTAGGTTCAGGGATTCAGTGTGGATTCAATGTGAAGCTCTGGCCACGCCCACTAGGGCTGGGGAACTTTATATATGAGCTGCTTCACAGCGATAGGCTGGAGCAGTAACTCTAGTAAACACCCAATCCTCATAAAAGCAGGACAGGTGTGGGCCGCGCCCCCTATGCAGAGCCAGACAGCACAACACAGAGGGAACCCAACAATGGCTGCTGCCAACCACGCAGTAAGTCATGCACCACTGCAGAGGACTTTTCAAGCTACGGACGGCTTTCACAGCAAGTCAGGAACCGCACATGCGGGCGGTCATGCAAAGCAGCGGAGCCACTCACGCAAGTACGGGTACGCAGCAGAGCCGGGAACTGAGCAGCATCCATATAGGTAACAGACAACAGTATCCCAGCTGGTTAGGGGGAAAGGAGCAAAAGGGTTAATGCAAAAAACATGCAAAGTAACGCTGGAAAACAAAGTACAGACAATACCAGCGTTACAGTATCCCCTCCTCAGGCCCCCTCTTCTGAAGACCCAAGTAAAAAAAAATTCCCCATAAAAATTCACTTGGGTTTGGCGGTAAGTCCCATAGTTCACAATATGGCAGCAGAGTTAATAGCTCGAAAAGTCCGAACCGCTGACCAAGCGGGGAATCGAGCCATCTAGTCCACTTACCCTGTGGGGACCAAGTAGTCTAGTTCACACATCAGGTGGAGCTTGGAGAAAGTCCTGCAGACCGCACATGCTCAGCGGAGTCCATGGCCAGAGCTTACTGTAGCGCTTCCCACGGCTGTGGGGCGTCGGGACATGGCATAGCTTGCCTAGCTAGCCAATGCTCCCACGCCGCCAGTCCACGACGACGTGAGGCATGGGTCCCAGATGGTAAGAGAATGTGGACCCACTGGACCACGGAGGGAGACCCGGGCCTGCCCGGACTAGGGAAGGGCAGCGACCGGGATCCGTGGCAGCTGAGCATGTGGGCAAGGTGGCGACCTGCAGGACTAGACAACACCGCACAACTTCAGGTAAGAAGAAACATAAAGTTTACTTAAAGAAACAAAGTACATAAACAGAACATAAGACCGGGCTCCCGATTCCGCACATCAGAGAAGGGTACACGACTCAGGATCACAGACGAGTGCTGGAGGACATCACGGGTAGATGCAGTCCAGGGTTATCTGGCACGGGCATACTTGGACGGCCTCTCTCTCAGGCCTTAGGCGTAGCACAGGCTCAGCAGGAGAACATCAGACACCGACCTCAGACAGACTTCAGACGATGGCGGGGTCATCACGGGTTGATGAAGTCCAGGATCATCTGGCACGGGCATACTAGTATGGCCTCACTCTCAGGCCTCGGGCGTAGCACAGGCTCAGCAGGAGAACATCAGACACCGGCCCAGGACGAACGTCAGACGATGGCGGGGTCATCACGGGTTGATGAAGTCCAAGGTCATCTGGCACGGGCATACTAGGACGGCCTCTCTCTCAGGCCTCAGGCGTAGCACAGGCTCAGCAGGAGAACATCAGACACCGACCCAGGACAGACGTCATCACAGGGTAGACCAAGGAGGAACCGGCAGGACAGGCAGGTTGTCATGGCAAGTGACCAAGGCAGTCTCTGGGACAGGCAGGTTGTCACAGCAAGTGACCAGGCAGTCTCTGGGACAGGCAGGTTGTCACGGCTAGTGACCAGGGCAATCTCTGGGACAGGCAGGTTGTCACGGCAAGTGACCAGGCAGGCAGGTTGTCACGGCAAGTGACCAGGCAGGCAGGTTGTCACGGCAAGTGACCAGGGCAGGCAGGTTGTCACGGCAAGTGACCAGGGCAGGCAGGTTGTCACGGCAAGTGACCAGGCAGGCAGGTTGTCACGGCAAGTGACCAGGCAGTCTCTGGGACAGGCAGGTTGTCACGGAAAGTGACCAGGGCAGTCTCTGGGACAGGCAGGTTGTCACGGCAAGTGACCAGGCAGTCTCTGGGACAGGCAGGTTGTCACGGCTAGTGACCAGGGCAATCTCTGGGACAGGCAGGTTGTCACGGCAAGTGACCAGGGCAGTCTCTAGACAGGCAGGTTGTCACAGTAAGTGACCAGGCAGTCTCTAGACAGGCAGGTATATACGACCTGATATGGTGGAGCCTCCAGGTAGGCTGCAGTCGGATGGCAGATGATCGCTCCCAGGTGAGCAGGCAAGAGCCGGGGATCTCTGCAGATGATGTCCGAACTTCCGGATGGAGCTGCAGTCGGATGGCAGATGATCGCTCCTAGGTGAGCAGGCAAGAGCCGGGGATCTCTGCAGATGACGTCCGAACCTCTGGAAGGAACTGCAGACGGATGGCAGACAGGCAAGCCGACAGGTAACAGACAGGTAACTGGAATCAGGAGCTGATGGCTGAAACAGAGTTAGACTGCACAGGAACAACAGGAACACGGATTGGATCTCAGAGAGTCAGGAACACAGACAGGAACACGGACTGGGTCTCAGTGAGTCAGGAACACGGACAGGAACATGGATTGAATCACAGGAACACGGACTGGAACACAGGCCTCGGACTCCGGACATCTGGCACCGATCAGCAGGCTCCGGACATCTGGCAATGATCGGCAGGATCCGGACATCAGGCAGGAAGGATAGGATCCGGACATCTGGAAGTGGTCGTCGGACATCGGACATCAGGCCATGGTCATCAGGCATAGGATCCGGACATCTGGCAGCGACCTGAAAAGGAACCCCAGCGGTCTGGTGCAAGCCCCGCCAGGCTCAACGGGAGCTGGCCGGGGATTGCACAGAGGCTGAGCACAGAGTAACAGAAACTCAGCACACACCGGACTCCTCCTTCCAAGATGAACTCAGGTTATATAGCAAGGATTCACAGTCACTGGCTCAGGGTTCTGGACACAGCAGGATTTCAGGAACATAACACAAAGGACACAGTTCAGAAAGTCAGGTACAGGATGCGATCCAAGATCAGGGGTTCAGGTAATTAGACACAGCAGGAACAGGCCTGGATATACAGCCTCCAGGAACGGCGATCTGGGTAATCAGCCCCCAGCATAGGCGGAAACACAAGACACAATTCAGACATTCAGGTACCGGGTTTGATCCAGGATCAGGGAACAAGACACAACAGGAACCGGGAATCAGCTCTCCAGAGCTGATCAACTTCAGAGCAGGAGCTGAACACACAACCACATACGGCTAGGTTCAGGGATTCAGTGTGGATTCAATGTGAAGCTCTGGCCACGCCCACTAGGGCTGGGGAACTTTATATATGAGCTGCTTCACAGCGATAGGCTGGAGCAGTAACTCTAGTAAACACCCAATCCTCATAAAAGCAGGACAGGTGTGGGCCGCGCCCCCTATGCAGAGCCAGACAGCACAACACAGAGGGAACCCAACAATGGCTGCTGCCAACCACGCAGTAAGTCATGCACCACTGCAGAGGACTTTTCAAGCTACGGACGGCTTTCACAGCAAGTCAGGAACCGCACATGCGGGCGGTCATGCAAAGCAGCGGAGCCACTCACGCAAGTACGGGTACGCAGCAGAGCCGGGAACTGAGCAGCATCCATATAGGTAACAGACAACAGTATCCCAGCTGGTTAGGGGGAAAGGAGCAAAAGGGTTAATGCAAAAAACATGCAAAGTAACGCTGGAAAACAAAGTACAGACAATACCAGCGTTACACTCACTCGGCTGCTTCAGAGGTAAATTAGGAGTCTCGATCTTATGCAAAAAGTCCTTAGGTTTATTACATCATAAACCATATGGTAACATATAATACAGCTCTTCAATGCTTCAGCTCCTGCCTGGAGCCTCAGTCTTCAGTCACAGAGACCTCTCTGTAATGTCCTGCCTTGGACACATGGAAGCCTGTCCACACTGGCAGACTCCCACACACTCTCTTCAGACACAGAGACCTCTCTGTATTGTCCCACCTGGACGCATGGAATTCTGTCCACCCTGGCAGACTCCCACAACACTCTCTCCACAGGTTCCAAGCACACTTCGTTACATAGCTGTAACCCCACCCACAGATGAGGTCAGGATCACATGGTTAGGTCACCTGGTCATGACCTCATCACAGGTCCTTTACCACAACACAAACCATGCTTCCATGCATATCTCGAGGAGCATACACAGTGCCCCCTAGCTGCATCAGGGGTCACTACACCACATACCT
This sequence comes from Oophaga sylvatica, assembly GCA_033576555.1. Classification (NCBI taxonomy): domain Eukaryota; kingdom Metazoa; phylum Chordata; class Amphibia; order Anura; family Dendrobatidae; genus Oophaga; species Oophaga sylvatica. The sequence continues at coordinate 30,612 of JARQOD010008356.1, read as the reverse complement.
CCCCCCTCTGTTCAAACTTGTGGGGTTGAACACTTGTTACCCGACCAGAGATCCTTCTCGGTCGTCTCTGCCAGTCAAACCGTCTGGCTAAGTCGGGCCCTCTGTCAGACCACCCGCCTCCCAGCGGTCAGTACGGCGTCGCAATTCCCCTGCACCCATACGTCCTGTCTGGTCTGAGTCCTTTTCAGCTCGTCCACCACAGGTTCTCCTGCTTAGGTCACTCATCACTGAGCTAACTGAGGCATCACTATTTCTACCTCTTCCATCAGGCGCTCTTCGCCTCTCAACACTACGGATTGAAGGTGGTGGCCATCTTCTTTCCATTTCCTGCAGCTCTCTGTTGACCTGCTCCCTCTCCAGTCGTAGCTGCTCTACTTCTCTCAAGTATGATACTCCAGGAGCATCCGGATATTCCCAAGGCTCTCCCTGGATCCAACAATGAGGAATGGAACCATCCCATCTTCACCCTGACCTGGACTTCGTCATCAGCCGGAATCCTGACTCTCGTCACACCGGACTTATTCACCATCTCCTGCATCACTTTCCCAAGTCTTCCGATGACTTTCTTCACCAGACCTCTGGGCACTTGAATGATGTCTTCCACCAATCCAAGCTGATTTTGAGCCTTTCTTGCTTGCTCCAAACGTCGAGCGGCTTCTTTATTCCTCCACATGATCATCTGTTTCGTTCAGAGGCATTGTAGATGCATGTCTCTCAGGACAGCCACTCGCTTCAGTGTGACTTCCTTAGTCGACAGTATGACTAACTGTTTCATCTCTGGCACCCAGTTCACACTACATGCTTCTACCACCTTTCTAAAGGCCTCATGCACCTCCTCACTGGCACACACTTCTCGCAGGTCTTCGGGTATCTCTATTACACACTTGAAACCCGACCCGTCACCTTCTTGGACAGACTGTTGGACCTCCTCGTCCTGAGCATTAGTACAGTTTTCCAAGACATCGCTCTCCCTTGTGTGCCCATCTGCATGGCACTTCCCTTGCTGGATTTCTTCTTCCATAGATTTCTGGAGCTGGGCACCAGTCTCCTCCTCCATCTTGAGCTCTCGGAGAACTTCATCTCGCTCTTCTGCCAAGCAGCGACACTCCTGCTGATGTTTCTCTTGGGCCTCTCTGAGCACCTTCGTCTCTCTCCATAGAGCCTTGTTCATACTCTTACATGCTGACAGATGATCTCTGAGCCTAGAGACTTCCCTCTCCAGCTCCTCCACTCTGTGCTCAATCATTCGTCTCAGGACCCTTTCTCGCTCGACTGTCTCTTTCACTGTTTCTTTAAACAGCTCTCTCTCATGGTCCTGCTCTGTTTTAGCCAGCACATGTCGCACCATCACCTCTTTAATTACATTTTCAGCTGGGCACTCTTGCCTACACACACTCTGCCTCTCCAGAGTTCCGCCCGTTCCTGCATCCGCAGTTTCCACTGTCTCACGACTCTCGGTAACTTCAGAGAGCTCCAGCTTACTGCACTCACTTTCCCTTGCGGTCGAGTCACAGTCTGCATAGAAGTCACTCCCACTCCCCCTGTCATCCTGAAACAACACGTTCCCCCTTAGACAGGTCTCTGCCCCTTTCCTGGAGCTATACCGTTTCTCACGGTCACACGTCTTGTCACGTCCAAGTCCCCGAGTTGGTCTGACCCACACTTTCTTCTGGTCACCTGGAACTCTAGACTATCGATATTAGGTGTTACCTTCTTTTCACACATCACACGACAAGGAACCACTACAGCCGCCTGCTGTTGTGAGGCTCCCTCCTCTGAACAACACCACACTTTATCAACTTCCCCGTTTTGAGACTCCGCCCCCTTTTGGGCCACCATCCCAATTTTGGTTACCGCCCCCTTTTGGGACACCATCTCAATTTGGGTTACCGCCCCCTTTTGGGACTCCACCCCTTTTGGCCAACTTTACTGATTTGGGCTACCACCCCCTTTTGAGACTCTGCCCCCTTTCGGGCCACCATCCCAATTTGGGTTACCGCCCCTTTTTGGGACTCCACCCCCTTTTGGGTAACCATCCCTGTTTTGGGTTGCCGCCCCCCTTTTGGGACTCCCCCCCTTTTAGGGACACCACCCATCACTGGGGAACACACCACGGCTCTTACAGGCCCCAGTCCACACAATACCCTTAGACAGTCTCTTTTACTTAGGGCGTGTACTGGCCCTTTAAGAGTTTGTGCGCCTCGGTTCACACTGTCCTTTTTTTCCACACCAGCTCCTGCTGGTACTGCCACAGCTTCCGTTGCAGCCACCAACAACCAGCACCTCCAGATGCTACTCCTAAGCTGCTGTGGCTGTTACTGCAGCTCCGGCTGCTGCAGAACCTCTTGCTGCAACAGTCACTGTAGCTTCTGCTACCACAAGTCTCTGCACGCTGCGCTGTCTTGCCGCTTGTCACCTTCGTGACCCCACGAGTCACAGCCAGCCGCTTGTCACCTTCATGACTCCTCCGAGCCACAGCAAACACCTCACACGTGTTCCAGAAAAAAAAAACAGTTTCTCACTGACCCGTCAGTACAACACAGACTCCTGTCTGTTACACTCTCGGCCAGAGAGATTTTCCGGACACCTCCTCTCTCATAGAGGCATCCCACAAAGGAAAAAACAGTTTCTCACTGACCAGTCAGTACACCACAGACTCCTGTCTGTTACCTGTTGATCACTCAGGTTTCCGGACACCTCCTCTCTCATAGAGGCATCCACAAGGACAAAACAATCTCTCACTGGCCCGTCAGTACACCACAGACTCCTGTCTGTTACCTGTTGATCACTCAGGTTTCCGGACACCTCCTTTTCATAGAGGCATCCCACAAGGACAAAAACAATCTCTCACTGACCCGTCAGTACACCACAGACTCCTGTCTGTTACCTGTTGGCCACGCAGGTTTCCGGACACCTCCTCCTCAGAGGCATCCAACAAAGTCTTTCTCTCACGAACAGTTCCCTCTGGTCCCAACCAGCATAACACGGTTTTCAAGACCGTTACCTGTTGGCGTCAACCACACAGGTTCCTGGAGACCTCCTCAGAGGTATCCTATCAGCATGCTTTTTCTCCATTTTCAATGACCCCGGTCAACATAACACAGACTCCTGTCTGTCACCACTGCTTAACAGCTTCTTCAGATACCTCATATCAGAGGCACCCCATAAACATAAATGCACAGTTTATTCGTGACCACTGGTCACACTCACGGTTTTCACAGACCGTCCGTTCCTCCTCTGATTCCTGATTCCCAGTCCTGCAACATGTGCTCCTTGGGCCGCTGCCAGCATTCCATCCACCAATTGTAAGGTTTCACTCACTCGGCTGCTTCAGAGGTAAATCAGGAGACTCGATCTTATGCAAAAAATCCTTAGGTTTATTACATCATAAACCATATGGTAACATATAATACAGCTCTTCAATGCTTCAGCTCCTGCCTGGAGCCTCAGTCTTCAGTCACAGAGACCTCTCTGTAATGTCCTGCCTTGGACACATGGAAGCCTGTCCACACTGGCAGACTCCCACACACTCTCTTCAGACACAGAGACCTCTCTGTATTGTCCCGCCTGGACGCATGGAAGTCTGTCCACCCTGGCAGACTCCCACAACACTCTCTTCACAGGTTCCAAGCACACTTCGTTACATAGCTGTAACCCCACCCACAGATGAGGTCAGGATCACATGGTTAGGTCACCTGGTCATGACCTCATCACAGGTCCTTTACCACAACACAAACCATGCTTCCATGCATATCTCGAGGAGCATACACAGTGCCCCTAGCTGCATCAGGGGTCACTACACCACAACGAGTATATACGGTAGGTATAGTACAATGCCAAATACTTCACTTCTTACAGTACATGAGTAATATCTATTATAAATTCTACAATAGATCAGAAATTGGACAGTATAGTCCTCCATACAGTATTATCGGCACCACATAGTGATCCATACAGAATATTGAATCCCATATATTGTTCCATACAGAATAATGGACCCCATATAATGCTCAATACAGTATAATGAGCCACATATAATGTTCCATACAGTATAATGAGCCCATATAATGTTCCATACAGTATAATGAGCCCATATAATGCCCATATAATGCTCCATGCAGTATTATGAGCACCATATATTGCTCCATACAGAATCATGGACCCCATATTTTGCTCCATACAGAATAATGAGCCACATATATTGCTCCATGCAGAATAATGAGCCCCATATATTGTTCCATACAGTATATAATAGGCCCCATATAATGTTCCACACTGTATAATGGGCCCTATATATTGCTCTATACAGTGTATAATAGGCCCCATATATTGCTCCATAAAGAATAATGAGCCCCATGTATTGCTCAATACATAAACGGGCCCATATAATGTTCCATACAGTATATGATGGACTCCATATAATTCTCCAGTATATGATGGGCCCATATAATGATACATATATAATTGGCCCCATATATGATGCTCCAGTGTATAATGGGCCCCATATACAATGCTTCAGTGTATAATGGGCCTCATACCAGTGTATGATGGTCCCTATATATAATGCTCCAAACATGAAAAAAATACTATGAAATACTCACTTCTCCTTGCTGCTCGGCTCCGGACTCCTCAGCGTCGCCATCTTCCAGTTCTCTGCACTGTGACTGTTCAGGCAGAGGGCGCACAGACGTGACATCATAGCGTCCTCTGACCTGAACGTCACAGTCAGAAGACGCCGCAGTGATGGAACGGGGAGAGGTAAGTATCACAAATGACAGTGCCCTGAGCAAGCGGAGGGGCCCACTCACGGGAGTCGGCACTGGCACAGACAACGGGCCCCTATAGTGTACTGATGTCCCTGACATCGATTGGGCCCCCCAGCCTGCTCAGGGCCCTGCCACTTGCCCGGGTGTGCCGGGTGCTGACGCCGGCCCTGCAGCCAGGGATTGGCTGAAGATCAGTGTACCTGCCATCACTGAGTTCCTTTGAAATCCAGCATGTGGCTAGGTTTCAAAAGAGACTGATTTTCAAATGATTCTATGGTATTGTTGTATGTAGTAAAAGCAATCAGATGATCGCGGGTTTCCATCCCCTAAGGGGGCTAATAATACAGTAAAAGGTAAAAAAAAAAGTTTTTAAAAATATGAAAAAAGCATACAATTTAAAATCACCCTCTTTTCCCTCATTAAAAGTAGAGATAATAAAAATAGACATACAGTTGAATTCTGAAGTTTACATACACTATATAAAAAGACACATATGCATATTTTTCTCAATATCTGACATGAAATCAGAATAAACCTTTCCCGTTTTAGTTCAATTAGGATTACCATCATTATTTACCATCATTTTTACCACAAAATGTATGCTGTAAAAACAATTCACAAAAAACAATGTCAGAATTGCAGGTTGTTTTTTTTATAATATCACCACACTTGGAATTTTTTTTCCCATTTTCCAGTACACTGTGGGGTTTAAAATGGTTGGTGTCCTTCAAAAGTACAACTCATCCCGCAAAAAACCCTCATACGTGTATGTGGGCAGAATAATAAGAAAGTTATGGCTTTTGGAAAAAGTAGAAGAAAAAATGAAACATCAAAAAAAAAAAAAGAAGGAAATTGTCAGGAGGGGGTTCATAATAGTATAGTTTCTGTGTCTAAGCAAGTTACATTTATTGAAAGCAAAGTTTTATAAACTAGCAAAGTCAATGTTCCCAGTAGAGGAACCACTGAGGACTCTCAAGTCTAAATATTTTTTTGTTCCCAGTAGAAACATTTTTTCTAAGATGAATATCAGTACAGAAGTCCTATAGGAGTAATTGTAGCTACTTAAATGACGTAACCTGTATTTGAATCTCATTATGTGAGTGAGTTCCAGACATTTTCATTTTCTCATTTTTTTTTTTACGTGTTTGATGTAAAACGTGTTCCTGTCTGAGTAAATGCATCTCATCTAGCAGTATTGGAACAAGCACCTACTCTGACAGCTATAATTTCACTCAACAACGCAAAACTATGTGATCCTGGAAAATGCAAAGAGAGATTCCAGTAAGATAAGAACTCAGAAAAATGTAAAATATGTCAGATGTTTTCATTACCTATTTTCTTCAAAAATTATATGAAAAAAAACAACTAAAAAATATTTTCAGGAAAATATTTTTTATTAATAAATAAAATGTTTCCGAGAACGAATACTAAGAAGTGGATGACATTATAATAACCTATTGCAATAGAAAAATGCCATTTCTTTTATAGGCTCTGTTTTTCCTTTTCTACCAAGCTATTAACATGGTATAACCTATATAAACACTTTTAAAAGGTAAAACGAGCAAGTAACTCGCAAACAGCAAAAAATAACAGTAAAGAGAAGCTTCACATAATATACCAGCATGCCATTTTACATTAAAGGGGTTGTCTGGAACTTTAATATTGATGGCCTATCCTCAGGATAGTTCATCAATGTCTGATCGGTGGGGTGTGAACAGGATGTGATGACAAGAGTTGACCATATTTTGGTGGTTGGTGTCCTGTGGGATACATTTTATTGGCACCCTCCATATGGGGCATGCAATATACAAATAATCATACCATACAGTGCCGAATTCTGGGTACTGTACAGTTTAGCGCCAGAATAATAGGCAACACCTGTCAGATGTAACGAGACATCATCACAGGAGGTTTGGATTGTACAGAGACCGGCAGAAAACCAGGCTATCGTTACCAATAGGGATGAGTAGTGAGCAGAGTATTGTAGGGTTTTTTTGTTTGTTATTTTCGAACTTTTATTTTTTAAAAATCTTTTTTAGGACTTTTAGATTCTGCTGTGAATACACTAATATTCATCAAAATCTGTAACAGATGAGGTTTTCCTTTGAACTCATAGGGGAAAATATGCAGCTGTTCCTGATCCACAACATAATTTGACTTGCTGTGGATTTAAAGGGAATCTGTCACCAGGTTTTTGCTATGCAATCTGAGAGCAGTGTGATATGGGGACAGAGACTCTAAATCCAGTGATATTTCACTTACTGGACTTCTTGCTGCAGTTTTGACACAAGCACTGTTTTATCTGCTACAGATGTAGCAGTTCTCTGATTGCTGAGATCTGTATAACCCCGCCCACACTACTGATTGGCAGCTTTCTGTGTACTCTGTACATGGGCATAAAGATGCCAATCAGTGGTGGGAGTGGGGTTATACAGAGTACCACAATATAGGTGACTACCTGGCATCCAGTTTACTAGTCCTCTAGTGATAATCTCCTGCTGATTGAACATTGATTTTATCAAAATGACAGCAAGCAGCCCAGTAAGTAACACATAACTGGAACGGAGTATGTTGCTCCTAGATTAGGTAGTAAAACCCTGTTGACAGATTCCCTTAAAATCAACTTCCCCACCTCTCAATTTCAATTTCTGTGCAAATATTTTTTTTCTGCAGCACTTGGATGATATTTTTTTAAAATTTGTCTTAGCTGCCACTAAAAACAAGAAACATGGAAATAATGTTGCTATCCACAGAGATAGGCTCAATGAATGTTAGCTAAAAATTGCCAACGTTTCTTTCACAATACTGATATGGAAAGGTTTATACATCCTCTTGGTTACTTAATGAGAATATTTTTTTCCTCTGCAAATCATATATTTACTTTTAGGGCTCATACTCACTGGCTGGAAAAAAATCGGTCCGTTTTCTGCAGGAAAAAAACGGTACATTTGTTGTAAAAAGGCATGCGATTTTGATGCGATTTTAAATCGCACCATGCGTTTTCCATCAGTTTTCCATCTGTATGCAATGCGATTTTAACATGAAGTTTTACATAGAGCAGTTATCTCTATGTAAAAAGTCATGTAAAAATCACATTGTCAAAAAAAAATGTACACAAAAAGCAAATAATTATATATATACTGTATATATTGTGAGACAGTGAGAGTATGTGTATTGAATGGGGTGTATATTTCACCTAGCTACTTTACTGACTGGTATAAGGGAGGTGTGTGGCTTTGTAGACCTAGTGGTAGAGAAAGGTCACTACACCTTACATTCATTACACACTTGCAGCTCAGGCCTGAAACTACTCAGGTCTTAATTAGGAGACCAGAAGTAGGTGTCTGCAAAACACAGTCTGAGAGCTAGCTTAGCCTGGACACAGGGAAGGTGTCTCGGCACAAGAAGCAGACTCCAGGAGTGGAGCACGTTTAATCTGGACAAGGGGTCCAGGTACAGAAGGTGTCTCCAGGAGTGTGAGCTATCTCAGTCTGGGTGCAGGAAGTACCCCGGACACAGGAGTAGTCGCAGTGAGAATCCGTGCGAATAGCGGCTGAATAGGAGTGGATCTCTCTCAAGTCTGGACATTGAAGGTGCCTTCAGACACAAGGAGGAGTATCTGTGAAACTCCATACTGGTAACATATATCATATGTGGTGTTTTGGGCCAGGCTGGTAGAGCCGGGACCCGGATAGACAGGGCAATCTATCTATGTGTAATTAGTGGATAGACAAGCCTAGGTTTTCTGTATATGCTTTGTTTTATCTGTTTGCTGTGGACTTTAATAAAACTGGTTGCGGCCAGTTTTACACCAGAACTGCTGTCTGAATGAACTGTTTTCGTGCCATTCTGTCTACCCAGACAGCGATCCTAGAGCTATACCCCCTGGAAATGTTACAATTGGCGGAGAATGCTGGGGCAGCGCAGTGGCTGATACAGTTAGTGCTGGAGTGTGCATGCAGCACAGAGGCTTAGAGACAGCAATAAAGGTGAAGTCTGTTGAAATAGCAGCAGAGGAAAAAAAAAAGTGTGTCAGCAGAAACGTCTGTTTGGAGCAGTCTTGGAGAGACAGTGGCCCTGATAGGGTCTGCAGAGAGAAAATGTATGCACAGCAAAGCTGAACTTGTTGTGAAAATGACTGTGGAATGTGCAGCAGCAAAAGAAAAGTCTGTGGAGCAGTCTTAAAGAGACAGTAGCCCTAATAGACTTTGCAAAGAAAAAAAAAAAAAGTGTCTGCACAGCAGAGCTGAATTTTTCTATGGAAAAGACTGTAGAGTGTGTATGTCTTGAGTGAAGACTGCCGTTGTTAAGACAGAGAAGTCTGACAGCATGGATGACAGCATGGAGGCGCTGTTTGAACAAATGGCGCAAGTTAATATGCAACATAAGACTGCTGTGATTGAGACAGATGAGTCCGGCAGTATGGAGGAGCTCATTGAGTACCTGGCCCAGGCCCAGCGAAGCATGCAGCAGAGCATGGAGCAGCAGCGCCTGCAGCACCAGCAGCGCATGCAGCAGGCCCAGCAGCAATTCCTGCAGCAGCAGCAGGAGAATAACCGGTTATTTGTTGAGCAGATGACAGCACCAAAAAAGGATTTCGGTGCCGCGTCCCGAAGTAATGTTGTGAAGGCACCGGCGTTGTCCGCTATAAAGAAGGCGGTAAGACGGTCCTTGAGAAAAATGACACCTCGTGATGATGTGGAGGTATATCTTACTAGGTTTGAGAGACTGGCAGAGAAGGAGAATCTGCCACTATCTGAATGGGCCATGGTGGTCGTACCCTATCTGACTGGGGAACCCCAAAAAGTCTGGGCTGACCTGAGCAAGCAGGACAGCGAAGACTATGACAAGTTGAAAGCGGCGATTCTTACCCGGCTGGGTGTTACGGTGACAGCCCGTGCCAGGGGAGTTCATGACTGGAGATGCAGTTGGGAGTCTGCAGTCAGCAAATTTGATTATGGAGTTGAAAAGGTGGTAGTGAGCCGCTACACCCGAGCATGTCCTCCGGAGGTACAGCCGTCTGAGAGGTCGTCACTTCAGAGTTCCCGGACGCTGAACTCTCGCGGTAAGAGCGTTCCAGCTATTGGGGACATGGGGTATGCTGATAAGCGGGTTCAGGCCCGAGGGGACATATGGGTGGGAACATGTAATGGACAGTGTTGGAGATGTCGTGAAATTGCAGCCAACTGTCCAATAGAGGGGGAGCCTATGTGTTGTGATGTTGGCGGATCCCTCTCTCCCTGCGCAGAGCCTGTGTGTGTGTCCACCTCAGCCGAAGAGACTGGACCACAGGTGTGCCCGGTGGTTGTAAATGACTGCCCAGCACAGGCCCTCTTGGACTCAGAGAGTCCAGTGACTTCCGTATGTGACAGCCTGATTGATAGGGACTTCATCCCTGATAAGCACCTGAGTATGGTGTACATCCATGGAGACACCAAAGTCTACCCAGAGACTGCCGTGGACTTGGTCCCCAAACTCGGGGAGGTTTCATATGAAGTGGGGGTAGTGAAGAACCTGGTGCACCCCGTCATATTGGGTAATGACTTTCCCCGATCTAAGGGTCTCTGGGGGAGAAATGTTTCTGATGGACAGTGTGATGAAGCTCCTACTGAGGGTGCGCAGTCCCGAGGGGCGAACACAATGCTAGTGGGCCGTTAAACTTATATGATGATGATGATGATCATGATAATTATGATGACCATGATAATGATGATGATAATGATGATGATGATCATGATAATGATGATGACCATGATAATGATGCTGATGCTGATAATGATAGTGATGATGATCATGATAGTGATGATGATACTGATCATAGTCATGATAATGATATTGATAATAATGATGACTGTGATAGTGATGAAATTCCTTTGCAGGTGATGTTGGGAGACGAGGATGGTGGTTCTCGGGAACCGAGTGTCCCTGACTTGCCTGTGTCCTGTGACAATTTTGAGAGTGAGCAGTGGCGAGACCCCACTCTTAGGACGGCACAGGAAAATATGATTGTTCTAAATGAGGTTTCCCAGGAGCCTGGCCTTGAGGAGAGGTTTCCTCATGCTGCCATGGACAATAGCCTATTGTATAGGGACACTGAAGTCCAGGGAGAGGTCGTGAGTCAGCTCCTAGTACCTGAACTATATAGAAGTATAGTGCTGGGGTTGTCACATAGTCACATACTTGAGGGACCAGATGGTGCAGTTAATGTGGATGACATGTTAACTAAGGTTCCAGATCAAGATGTGAATGAAAATGAATTGTATAACCCTGACAGTAAGCAGGATGTGAATGAAAATGAAGTGTGTAACCCTGAAAGTGACCCGGATGTGGCTGAGAAAAAGAGGTCAGACAGGGATAGTGGGAATGATAGTGAATCATTTGATGACAATAAAGCAACCAGTGCAAATGAGGAAGGCATGGTAGCAGAGGAGGTTGAGAGTCCTGAGAAGAAAGCTGATGCTGACCTTACAGCCAGACAGAAGATGGCATCTGAAGATGTTTTACAGTTGGCCGGTTCCCTGGCGAAGACTAAGGTGAAAGGAGGAGAGCTGAGCTTTAAAGGCAGGACTCTGAACCTGAACACAGCACAAGTGGATGCTGTTGAAGATGAGAAGTTGTCGGTGTATGGTATGGAGCTGCATCATGCCCAGGACTCTGAAGGTAATGCTGCAGAGGTGGAAAAAGCCATGGAAGTGGTGGTCACCAAGCCAGATGCCTCATCAGAAGCTGAGGTTTCAAGTGAAGCTGTGAGGAACAAGACTGAAGATATGGGGACTGACTCTGTCCAGGAATCTGTTTCTGCCGAAGACAGCGGAGTGGACGGGTTACGGTCCGGATCAGTAGCTGGCATTGGTGAGCTCAAGCGCACTTTCATGGAGTCTACATCGGAGCCACGTCCCAACAAATGGGAAAAGCGATGTGTCACTCCGTTGCCGCTGCAGACACACGGGAGCCCAGATGGGATGCAGAACATGGTGGAAGAGAAGAATCCGGCGGGTTCTGAGTGTACAGATGCAGCTGTCAAGGAGAATTTGAGAGCTGGAATGGATGGAGATATTGGAGACCATAGTGATGTGAATGAAGAAGTAGAATGTAAGACTGACGGTGGGGCTTCTGAGCATGTCCTACCAGAAGAGCCTGAAGAAGGGGCTGAGGACATGAAGGACGTCCAACGGGTACAAGATTAATTGATTGCTTCTCGAAGAAAACTCCAAACTGTGATGAAGGAGCGTGATGAGAGCCATAAGCATCTTCTGGAGAAGCTCAATGAAGTAAAGAGGGTTCAAGGGGAACTGGAGAAAAGTGAAAAACCCCCTATACCTTCTGTGATAGTTGGTGACACATGGTCAGTGCACCAGGAACAGGAGGTACGTGAGTTTCTGAGGAAGAGTCCGCGGAAGTGTTCTGATGTGCCGGGTCGTACTTCTCTGGCAAGGCTCTATATCGAAACTGAGCCCGGCCCTAAGGTCAAGATGAAACCGTGCAGGATACCCGAGGCCCGCAGAGAGCATAGGCCTGGGAGGGTACAGGGTAGTACGGATGCTTCAGATGAAGAGAAAGCTGATGTTGGCTATGACTCAGGTGAAGATACAAATGACAGTGGTGAAGATGAAGCTGATGAGGGCCATGACTGGTCCAGAGTTCACTGTCTCTGTTGGATTGTTAACCAGCCCTCCGGTCTGGATGACCAGCCCTCCGGTCTGGAGAAGAGGGGGGGGATATGTGAGACAGTGAGAGTATGTGTATTGAATGGGGTGTATATTTCACCTAGCTACTTTACTGACTGGTATAAGGGAGGTGTGTGGCTTTGTAGACCTAGTGGTAGAGAAAGGTCACTACACCTTACATTCATTACACACTTGCAGCTCAGGCCTGAAACTACTCAGGTCTTAATTAGGAGACCAGAAGTAGGTGTCTGCAAACACAGTCTGAGAGCTAGCTTAGCCTGGACACAGGGAAGGTGTCTCGGCACAAGAAGCAGACTCCAGGAGTGGAGCACGTTTAATCTGGACAAGGGGTCCAGGTACAGAAGGTGTCTCCAGGAGTGTGAGCTATCTCAGTCTGGGTGCAGGAAGTACCCCGGACACAGGAGTAGTCGCAGTGAGAATCCGTGCGAATAGCGGCTGAATAGGAGTGGATCTCTCTCAAGTCTGGACATTGAAGGTGCCTTCAGACACAAGGAGGAGTATCTGTGAAACTCCATACTGGTAACATATATCATATGTGGTGTTTTGGGCCAGGCTGGTAGAGCCGGGACCCCGATAGACAGGGCAATCTATCTATGTGTAATTAGTGGCTAGACAAGCCTAGGTTTTCTGTTTATACTTTGTTTTATCTGTTTGCTGTGGACTTTAATAAAACTGGTTGCGGCCAGTTTTACACCAGAACTGCTGTCTGAATGAACTGTTTTCGTGCCATTCTGTCTACCCAGACAGCGATCCTAGAGCTATACCCCCTGGAAATGTTACAATATATATATATATATATATATATATATATATATATATATATATAGGTCATACACTTCTACATAGTATAATAGCCGCTAATTCATCCCTGGCATTACTGTAAAATCACACTCACAGCTTTAATAAAGAATAGAAACAATACATATACACACATAGAATACATATATATATATATATATATATATTATACATGTCATTGTGACATATATATATACATATATTTATAGTTCATACACTTCTACATACTGTAATAGCTGCTAATTCAATTGCCGGCTTTTGTGAAATCACAAAAGCCGACATGAAATGATACATTGTTTACACACACACTTAACCATGTAATTTCATGTATTTTGATATATGTTTTTAACTTACAATTACATAAGCGTATGTGTGCAAAATTTCAGACATGTAGGGGTTAATTATAGCTGTAAATTCATTGAAAAAAAATGTGTGGGCTCCTGCTGTATTTTCTCCACCAGACAGACAAAGCAAGCGAGTGGGGGCAGATAATAATAGCCTAGGGAGGGTACATTTTTTTTGTGCCCCCCCTGGCTACTAACATCTGCCCCCAGACACCCCAGAAAGGGCAAATCTCTAATTAGATTCACCCTTTCTGGCACTTTGCCCGTCTATTCCCATTGCCCTGTAGCGGTGGCGAATGGGTTAATAAGGGGTTAAAGCCACCTTGCTATTGAAAGGTGACCTTAAGCCAGGTTAATAATTGAGAGCTGTCAATTAGACAACTATCAATTATTAATCCTATTGAAGGAAATAAAAAAATCACACACACTTTAAGAAAAAATAATTTTAATGAAATAAAAACACATTTTTTTGACCATCTTTTATTAAACTCTTAATCCGTGCGAAGCCCTTGATCTTCTAAAATAAAGAAAAAATAATAAAACAACATTATTCTTACCTATCTGACGATCTGTCATGTCCCACGATGTAATCCTTCACAAAGGGTTAACTAGCAATCAGCTAAGCAGAGCAAGTAATGCTGCGTGCTCAGCTGATAGCTCCTGAATGAATGAGCTTATCTCCTGCCGACAGGAGAGGATGTGATTAATGAATGAAGCTTAATTGATTGTGTCCCACTTTCACTTTAGGTCAGGTCACTGAAGTGAAAGTGGCAATAAATCAATTAAGCTCCATTCATTAATCTCTTCCTCTACTTTCGCTGGGAGAGGAAGTTATTCATTCAGGGTGTTACAGCTAGCAGGCAGCATTAGCTCTCTGCGAGCTGTAACCTGTTAACCCTTTCTGATGGATTACACCGTGGGACCTGACTGTGCATCGGATTGGTAAGAATAATTTTGCTTTTTTTTTTATTTTTATTACAGGAAATGGTTTTAGCAGGAAAATAAAATATGGTCAAAAACTGTGTGATTATTTCATTAAACTTCTTTTTTATTAAACTGTGTGTGTTTGATTTTTCTATCATACAATAGGATTAATAATTGATAGTTGTCTAATTGACAGCTCTCAATTATTAACCTGGCTTAAAGTGACCTTTCAATTGCAAGGTGGCTTTAACCCCTTATTAACCCATTCGCCACCGCTACAGGGCAATGGGAATAGACAGGCAAAGTGCCAGAAAGGGCGAATCTAATTAGAGATTTGCCCTTTCTGGGGTGTCTGGGGGCAGATGTTAGTAGCCAGGGGGGGCACAAAAAAAATGTACCCTCCCTAGGCTATTATTATCTGCCCCCACTCGCTTGCTTTGTCTGTCTGGCGGGAGCCCACGCATTTTTTTTCAATGAGTTTACACCTTTAATTAACCCCTACATGTCTGAAATTTTGCACACATGAACTTATGTAATTGTAAGTTAAAACCATATATCAAAATACATGAAATTACATGGTTAACTGTGTGGAAACAATGTATCATTTCATGTCGGCTTCTGTGATTTCACAAAAGCCGGCAATTGAATTAGCGGCTATTACAGTATGTAGAAGTGTATGAACTATAAATATATATATATATAATGTATGTGTTACAATGACATGTATATATATATATATATATATATTGTGAGACAATGAAGGAATATGTGTTGAATGGGGTGTACATTTCACCTAGGTACTGTGCTGTATGGTATAAGGGAAATGTGTGGCTTTGTAAACCTAGTGGTAGAGAAAGGTCACTACACCTCACATTCAACACACACTTGCAGCTCAGGCCTGAAACCATTCAGCTGTTAATTAGGAGACCAGAAGTAGGTGTCTGCAAACACAGTCTGAGAGCTGGCTTAGTCTGGACACAGGAGGTGTCCCGGCACAAGAAGCAGTCTCCAGGAGTTGGAGCTGGCTTAGTCTGGACACAGGAAGGTGTCCCGGCACAAGAAGCAGTCTCCAGGAGTGGGAGCTGGCTTAGTCTGGACACAGGAAGATGTCCCGGCACAAGAAGCAGTCTCCAGGAGTGGGAGCACGCTCAGTCTGGACACAGGAAGGTGTCCCGGCACAAGAAGCGTCTCCAGGAGTTTGAGCTATCTCAGTCTGGGTGCTCGATGTACCCCGGACACAGGAGTAGTCTCAGTGAGAATCCGTGCGAATAGCGGCTGAATAGGAGTGGATCTCTCTCAAGTCTGGACGCTGAAGGGGCCTTCAGACACAAGG
Source organism: Oophaga sylvatica (assembly GCA_033576555.1). Classification (NCBI taxonomy): domain Eukaryota; kingdom Metazoa; phylum Chordata; class Amphibia; order Anura; family Dendrobatidae; genus Oophaga; species Oophaga sylvatica. The sequence continues at coordinate 14,759 of JARQOD010008356.1, read as the reverse complement.
AGGAGTATCTGTGAAACTCCATACTGGTAACATATATCATATGTGTTGTTTTGGGCACAGACTGGTAGAGTCTGGACCCGGAGAGACAGGGAAATCGATCTATGTGTAATTAGTGGCTAGACAAGCCTAGGTTTTCTGTTTATGCTTTATTTTTATCTGTTTGCTATGGACTTTAATAAAGCTGGTTGCGGCCAGTTTTACACCAGAACTGCTGTCTGAATGAACTGTTTTCGTGCCATTCTGTCTACCCAGACAGCGATCCTAGAGCTATATCCCCTGGAAATGTCACAATTGGCGGAGAATGCTGGGGCAGCGCAGTGGCTGATACAGTTAGTGCTGGAGTGTGCATGCAGCACAGTGGCTTAGAGACAGCAATAAAGGTGAAGTCTGTTGAAATAGCAGCAGAGGAAAAAAAAAAAAAAAGTGTGTCAGCAGAAACGTCTGTTTGGAGCAGTCTTAAAGAGACAGTAGCCCTAATAGACTTTGCAAAAAAAAAAAAAAAAAGTGTCTGCACAGCAGAGCTGAATTTTTCTATGGAAAAGACTGTAGAGTGTGGATGTCTTGAGTGAAGACTGCCGTTGTTGAGACAGAGAAGTCTGACAGCATGGATGACAGCATGGAGGCGCTGTTTGAACAAATGGCGCAAGTTAATGTGCAACATAAGACTGCCGTGGTTGAGATAGATAAGTATGGAGGGGCTCGTTGAGTACCTGGTCCAGGCCCAGCGGATCATGGAGCAGCAGCACCTGCAGCACCAGCAGTGCATGCAGCAGGCCCAGCGGAGCATGGAGCAGCAGCGCCTGCAGCACCAGCAGCGCATGCAGCAGCACCAGCAGCAAATCCTGCAGCAGCAGCAGGAGAATAACCGGTTGTTGAAGCAGATTGCAGCTCTCAGCACCTCGTCCCAGAGTAATGTTGTGAAGGCACCTGCCTTGTCCGCTGTAAAGAAGGCGGTAAGACGGTCCCTGAAAAAGATGACACCTCGTGATGATGTGGAGGTATATCTCACTAGGTTTGAGGAACTGGCAGAGAAGGAGAATCTGCCCCTATCTGAGTGGGCCATGATGGTCGCACCCTATCTGATTGGAGTGCCCCAGGTGACCTATGCTGACCTGAGCGAGCAGGACAGCCAAGACTATGCCAAGCTGAAAGCGGAGATTCGTACCCGGCTGGGTGTTACGGTGACAGCCCGTGCCAGGGGAGTTCATGACTGGAGTTACAGTTGGGAGTCTGCAGTCAGCAGGCCTGATTATGGAGTTGAAAAGGTGATAGTGAACCGCTACACCCGAGCATGTCCTCCTGAGGTACAGCCGTCTGAGAGGTCGTCACTTCAGAGTTCCCGGACGCCGAACTCTCCCGGTAAGAGCGTTCCAGCTGTTGGGGACATGGGGTATGCTGATAAGCGGGTTCAGGCCCGAGGGGACATATGGGAGGGTGATTGTGGTGGACAGTGCTGGAGATGTCGTGAAATTGCAGCTCGCTGTTCACTAGAGGGGGAGCCTATGTGCCGTGATGTTGGCAGGTCCCTCTCTCTCTGCGCAGAACCTGTGTGTGTGACCACCGCAGCCGAAGAGACTGGACCACAGGTGTCCCCGGTGGTTGTAAATGACTGCCCAGCACAGGCCCTCTTGGACTCAGAGAGTCCAGTGACTTCCGTATGTGACAGCCTGATTGATAGGGACTTCATCCCTGATAAGCACCTGAGTGTGGTGTGCATCCATGGAGACACCAAAGTCTACCCAGAGACTGCCGTGGACTTGGTCCCTAAACTCGGGGAGGTTTCATGTGAAGTGGGGGTAGTGAAGAACCTGGTGCAACCCGTCATATTGGGTAATGACTTTCCCCAGTCTAAGGATCTCTGGGGAGAAATGTTTCTGATGGACAGTGTGATGAAGCTCCTACTGAGGGTGCGCAGTCCCGAGGGGCGGAACACAATGCTAGTGGGCCGTTAAACTTATGTGATAATGATGATGATGATGATAATGATGATGACCATGATAATGATGCTGATGCTGATAATGATAATGATGATGATCATGATAGTGATGATGATACTGATCATAATCATGATAATGATATTGATAATAATGATGACTGTGATAGTGATGAAATTCCTTTGCAGGTGATGTTGGGAGACGAGGATGGTGGTTCTCGGGAACCGAGTGTCCCTGACTTGCCTGTGTCCTGTGACAATTTTGAGAGTGAGCAGTGGCGAGACCCCACTCTTAGAACGGCACAGGAAAATATGATTGTTCTAAATGAGGTTTCCCAGGAGCCTGGCTCTGAGGAGAGGTTTCCTCATGCTGCCATGGACAATAGCCTGTTGTATGGGGACACTGAAGTCCAGGGAGAGGTCGTGAGTCAGCTCCTAGTACCTGAACTATATAGAAGTATAGTGCTGGGGTTGTCACATAGTCACATACTTGAGGGACCAGATGGTGCAGTTAATGTTGTGGATGACATGTTAACTAAGGTTCCAGATCAAGATGTGAATGAAAATGAATTGTATAACCCTGACAGTGAGCAGGATGTGAATGAAAATGAATTGTATAACACTGACAGTGAGCAGGATGTGAATGAAAATGAAGGGTATAGCCCTGACAGTGAGCCAGATGTGACTGAAGAAGTAGAGTGTAGGACGGACGGTAGGGCTTCTGGGCATGTCTTGCCAGAAGAGCCTGAAGGTGGGAACTAGAGAAAAGTGAAAAACCCCCTATACCTTCTGTGATAGTTGGTGACACATGGTCAGTGCACCAGGGACAGGAGGTACGTGAGTTTCTGAGGAAGAGTCAGCAGAAGTGTTCTGATGTGCCGGGTCGTACTTCTCTGGCCAGGCACTATATCGAAACTGAGCCCGGCCCTAAGGTCAAGATGAAACCGTGCAGGATACCCGAGGCCCGCAGAGAGTATAGGCCTGGGAGGGTACAGGGTAGTGCGGATGCTTCAGATGAAGAGAAAGCTGATGTTGGCTATGACTCAGGTGAAGATACAAATGACAGTGGTGAAGATGAAGCTGATGAGGGCCATGACTGGTCCAGAGTTCACTGTCTCTGTTGGATTGTTGACCAGCCCTCCGGTCTGGATGACCAGCCCTCCGGTCTGGAGAAGAGGGAGGGATATGTGAGACAGTGAAGGAATATGTGTTGAATGGGGTGTACATTTCACCTAGGTACTGTGCTGTATGGTATAAGGGAAATGTGTGGCTTTGTAAACCTAGTGGTAGAGAAAGGTCACTACACCTCACATTCAACACACACTTGCAGCTCAGGCCATGAAACCATTCAGCTGTTAATTAAGAGACCAGAAGTAGGTGTCTGCAAACACAGTCTGAGAGCTGGCTTAGTCTGGACACAGGAGGTGTCCCGGCACAAGAAGCAGTCTCCAGGAGTTGGAGCTGGCTTAGTCTGGACACAGGAAGGTGTCCCGGCACAAGAAGCAGTCTCCAGGAGTGGGAGCTGGCTTAGTCTGGACACAGGAAGATGTCCCGGCACAAGAAGCAGTCTCCAGGAGTGGGAGCACGCTCAGTCTGGACACAGGAAGGTGTCCCGGCACAAGAAGCGTCTCCAGGAGTTTGAGCTATCTCAGTCTGGGTGCTCGATGTACCCCGGACACAGGAGTAGTCTCAGTGAGAATCCGTGCGAATAGCGGCTGAATAGGAGTGGATCTCTCTCAAGTCTGGACGCTGAAGGGGCCTTCAGACACAAGGAGGAGTATCTGTGAAACTCCATACTGGTAACATATATCATATGTGTTGTTTTGGGCACAGACTGGTAGAGTCTGGACCCGGAGAGACAGGGAAATCGATCTATGTGTAATTAGTGGCTAGACAAGCCTAGGTTTTCTGTTTATGCTTTATTTTTATCTGTTTGCTGTGGACTTTAATAAAGCTGGTTGCGGCCAGTTTTACACCAGAACTGCTGTCTGAATGAACTGTTTTCGTGCCATTCTGTCTACCCAGACAGCGATCCTAGAGCTATATCCCCTGGAAATGTCACAATATATATATATGTATTCTATGTGTATGTATCTAGTGTTTTGTGAGCTGTCAGTGTGATTTTACAGTAGCCGGGGATGAATTGCCGGCTTTTCAAAGGAGACTGGTGCGTATAAATCGGACAGCACGTGCATGGTGCGAGTGCTGTGCGTTTTTTAATCGCACCCATTGACTTGCATTGGCGATTATCATCCCAAAATCGCATCAAATCGCAGCATGCTGCAATTTTTTTCTCACACCAATTTCTGATGAGAAAAAAATCGCAAATGAGAACTCACCTATTGAATAACATTGGTCAGATTTGAATCCGATTTTTTTTCGTCTGATTATCATCCGTTTTCGGCGCCAGTGAGTATGAGGCCTTAGACTGAATTATTTTTAGTCGGGTACTACCAAAGGGACAAGCTATGTCTGTAAATGCTTTTTTATATTATCTGAAGAAGAAAGCAGATAACTTTATGGATCAAGAGAATCCTTTGCTTTCATTGTTACTAAGACTCACATAGCCTAGCCATAGGTGTTATTATCACTGTTTAAATGAGCTTTTCTGGCCTAGAAAATATAGAAATTCAGTTATAACAGAAAATATATATCAAATTATTATTATTATTATTATTAATTCGTACTTATACTTTAACTCCACTGACAGGTGTAAAGGGGGGTTCTTGTTACGGGGATTCAAAGAACATAAAAAAATCATGCACTAAAATGTCTACTGCACGATTACTACTCCATGTGAATATACCGTATTTTCCAGCGTATAAGACAACTTTTTAACCCTGAAAATCTTCTCAAAAGTCGGGGGTCGTCTTATACGCCGGGTATTGTCTTATAGGGCGGGTGCGGAGCAATCTGCGGTTGCCGCAAATGGTGGGGGGAGCGGTCCTGATGACGAGGTGAGGGGCGCCTCACCGGGAAGGTGTAAGTGAAGCAAGCTGCAGGCGTCTGGGATGTCCGGGGTATGGAAAAAAGAGAGAGCGCGGTCCTCTTCTGCCTCTCAGATCTCGCACATGCGCACCTGCGCCGCTTCACTGCCGTCCTCAGGAGCGAGATCTGAGAGGCACTATTCTTACAGTACTTTAACAGAAAAGTACCAACAATTTTGTCCATGTGTGTATAAGTTCTTTTCTCATTCTGTTTGTTTTTGAATGAAAAAGGGATATTGATAAATATGTTAACGAATTATTAGCAATCTCATACCATATGGCATTCAGATTGTAAACCTTCTTCTGAAATTGAGGCACAATTCTTTCACCCTAAAGAGAGTTTGTGGAATGAGAGCTACAAGGCAGGTTGTTCTGATTTTTGGTATGATTCCAGCCACTGATGAATTGGATGGTCTCTATTTTAGGCCCTTAGTTCCAGACGACCACATTTATCTGGCAGAAGTGCTGCGTCAGTTTTTTTAGCTGATGGTTTAAAGTGAGTCATTTTAGTTGGCTCCGAATGTTCATTTCAGACATAATTGTGAGGTCATTAAATCAGAACATCTTGGACACATTTGCAATCCACTTAGAAACTGCTAACAATTCACTGATAAAGCTTAATAATTTCAAGAGATCAGAACTGGTAGACTTCTCTTACTGGAAGATATCACACATTTATTTTCTGAAACAAATAATGTTTGACTTTTTTATATTAGTTTGATACCATACATTTCCATTATATTTCACTGAGATATTGCAGTTGACATTATTATGGATCAGTCATTCGGAAGAATAGGCAACGAAGGTGCTATGTATGTGTGTTATGTAATCAAAAAGTATCCCAGATTTTCATTTATGGAATACTGTATATATTAACTGATCATTTGACTTATTTTTTTTACCATTTTTGGGGTCTTTTAATTACTAACTGCTCTGATTGAATACAAGTCATTATGCCCTGATTCATCACTTGCATTTTGCTAAGTGACTTTTCTTTTCTGCCATGTTGTATTCATTCCCATTTTTGCACCAAATTCTTCAAAATGTCAGACATTGGCTTATGAATTTTGCACAAAGTCAAAGATATTTTAATTGTTGACACAGTTAAAAAAAAGACAAATGACCATGAAGGGGATGGGAAAGGACAAGGGGAAGGGGCACATACACAAACACAATGCGTGATCCAGTCATCCCCCAAAAATATAACCTTTCCCTCCTGATCCAAATTGTTGATTGACTGGACCAAACATTCAGAAAATAAGATTAAATAGTTACATAAGCATTTATCTTCACTTCTTTAAAAAAAAAAAAAAGCACCTAAGAACTTTTTTTTAAACCAACAGCGCTCATCACTGTGACCAGCTCTTGAGGCAGCCTGTTCCACAGATTAGTCATATTGGTAAGGAAGCTGTGTCTTCTCTGAAGGTTGAACCTTTCTTTCTGCACATAGGAAATGCCTCCTTGTCTTTTGACGAGGTTTTACATGAAACAACTTTTGATTATACTTTCTGTATTGGCCATTTATCTAATTGAACAAGTTAATTACATCCCACTTAGACTTCTCTTCTCAAAACTAAATACATTTAATTGTTTTAAAGGGAACCTGTCAGCAGTTTTGGCCGATACGAGTTACGGCCATCTCCTTTCAGGGCTGATATACAGCATTCTATAATATTGTATATCTGCCCCTGACCCGACCTGTAAGAGAAGAAAAATAACTTTTATTATACTCACCTGCTGGGCAGTCCGGTCTGATGGGTGTCGCTGGTCTTGGTCCAGCACCTCCCATCTGCTTGCGATGCCACCCACCTGCTTGCTTCATGTGGATGACATGTCACTGCATCATCCACACAGTCCACACAGGCTCCCTGGCATCGCGCTCCCGAGCAGGCGTACTTCTCTGCCCTGTTAAGTGCAGAGCAAAGTACTGCAATGCGCAGGTGCTGGGAAAGGTCAGAGAGCCCCAGTGCATGCGCACTGCAGTACTTTACTCTGCTCTCAACAGGGCAGATAAGTACGCCTGCGCAGGAGCGTGGTGCCAAGGGGACTGTGTGGATGATGCAGCAATGCGTCATCCACACGAAGCAATCAGGAGGGTGGCGATCATAAGAAAATGGGAGGCGCTGGACCAAGAAGAGCGACACCCCTCAGACCGGACGCCCCGCAGGTGAGTATAATAAAAGCTCTCTTCTCTTTCAGGTCGGCTTGGGGGCTTATGTACAGTATTATAGAATGCTGTAGATAAGCCCTGAAAGGCGATGGCCATATCTTATATCGGCCAAAACTGGTGACAGGTTCCCTTTAACCTTTGATTCTCCATTTCCCTTATTAGTTTTGTATCTTTTCTTTGTATTTTATTTTAACTCTAAGGCATCTTTTCTATGAATTGGTGCCCAGAACCAAACTACATATTCCAGCTGGGGGCTGCATTAATGTGGAAAGTGGAGGTATTATGTTCCTGTCCTGCGACTTCATACCTATTTTAATACATGACAATATCCTACTGGCCCTAGCAGCTCCTGAATAGCATTGCATGTGTCATGACCCAGGACGGGGTTTGGTCTTTGTCCCGTCCTGGTCAGACTGGGGTTAATGGTTTCAGCCTCTCTCTGGCAGAGGGCGGCTATTTAGTTGCCAATTGACCTAGGTCTGGTGTCAGTTATACTCCTGCCCTCGGCTGAGTTAGTTGACCTCCTGTGTGCCTGTGCCTTGTGCTTGATCTTGTTGCTTGTTTGGTTTTGACCCGGTCTGTCTCTTCGTTGTGAGTTTGTCTACTGTCTTGGTACTGTGTATTTGCCCGTTCTGGTTTTCTGATCCCTTGGCTACGTTTCTGGTTATTCTCTGCCTGCTCCTCTTGTACTGCGTTTCTCCCTCTGTGTATGACCTAACTATCCTGACTATCCGTTTTGTCTATGCCCCTTGGTAACTCTGTCCCGTAGTTACCCTTCTAGGAGTTTTCCTTCTGCTCATAGCTCTCTGGAGCTTAGGCCACGCCCATCAGCAGTCACGTGCTTAAGGTCCTCTGGCCTGAAACAATCTCTGGTCTGTTACTGCCTTCTCTGAGAGACCTGTGCCGGCGCCGCCCCTTGGCAGTCACGTGCTTAGGGTCCTGTTAGTCTGAAGCACGCATCTTCACCGCTACTGCCCCGCTCCACAGGTATCATTGAGTGCAGTCTGTCTTACTCCGGACACGCGCACTGGCTCAGTGAGCAAGTGCAGTGCGGTGTTCGTGATATTATAACTGACCGCTACTTTTTTTTTTTTCTCCTGTGTGTGTGTTATGGATCCTATGTATGCCCTTTCTGAGCAGGTAAAGCACCTGACTCAGATGTCTCAGAAACTGAATGAGGAACAGCGAGTTCTGGCTCAGTCTCAGCAGCTGATGGCTGACACTGTGCAGGGGCTTTATCATCTGGTGCTCATGGGACAGGGTTTCAAGATGTTACATTAGTTTCCCCAGAGCCCCCGGTTAAATTACCGGATACCTTTTCCGGAGATAGAAAGGAATTTAAAGTTTTCAAAGAGGGCTGTAAGCTTTTTTTTTCTTTAAGACCGCACTCTTCTGGGGATGAAAGTCAGAGGGTGGGGGTCATTATGTCTCTGTTAAGGGGAGCCCCCAGGCTTGGGCTTTTTCCCTTCCTACCACTGCCCCTGAAAGAATGACTGTGGATGCATTTTTTGAGGCCCTGGGGCATATTTATGATGAGCCTGATCGAGTGCTGATGGCTGAGGACATGGTGATGAGTGTATGTCAGGGAATCACTCAGCCGAGTGGTTTTGCTCAGAGTTCAGACGCTGGGCTGCTGAGGTCTGTTGGGATGATGCCGCCCTCCGGGGCTTGTTCCGTAGAGGCCTGTCTGAACGTCTGAAAGATGCCTTGGCACTTCACCCTCCGCCTGATTCTCTGGAGGATGCCATGACGCAGGCCGTCCGAATGGATCGCAGGCTGCGGGCGAGAGGTGTGATGCAGGCTGAGACACCATTTTTCTTCAGTGGCAGGGGAGCCAGTCCTGTATTGGAGTCCATGGAGATGGGAGCCATCGACCTCAAAGAGAAAGAAAGGAGACGGAGGCGCTTAGAAAAGCTGTGTTTTTACTGCGGTGATCCTGGACATTGGAAAAGTAACTGTCCCTCCTGCCCACCGACTAACAAGCGACTGAGTCTGGGTGATCATCGTGGAGGTCACTCAGACTCTCAGGTACCCTTTCCTTCATTTTCTAAGATACTGTTAAAGGTGGAACTTGGTGTGAAGAACTGCTTTTTCCTTACTTCAGCTTTTGTGGACTGTGGGTCATCTTTGAACCTGATTGACTCTAAGCTGGTGGCCAGCTGTAGATTAGAGACAGTTAGGTTGGAGACTCCTATAAAAATAATGGCCATTGACTCTACACCTCTCACCAAGGACGGTGTCCATTTTGTCTCTGAAGAATTCACCATCAGGGTGGGGGCCCTTCACCAGGAGCGTATGTCATGTTTTGTTTTGGATAACCTCTCTGCTGGCCTGGTGTTAGGGTTTCCCTGGTTGCAACGGCATAACCCGATTATTGACTGGGATTCCCGTGATATTGTTAAATGGGGATCTAATTGTTCTGAAAGATGTCTTGCTACTGTGTCTGTGTCGTCCGTTGGTCTGGAAGGTATTCCGGAGTACCTGAAGGACTATGCGGACGTTTTCTCTGAAAAAGAGGCTGAAGTTTTACCACCACACCGCCCATTTGATTGTGCCATTGACCTGGTTCCAGGTACTAAATTGCCCAAGGCCCGCTTGTATAACCTCTCGGGTCCCGAGCGGGCTGCTATGAAAGAATACATTTCCGAGAGCCTTCGTAAGGAACACATTCGTCCTTCTGTTTCCCCCATGGCGGCGGGGTTCTTTTTCGTTAAGAAAAAAGACGGTGGTTTGCGCCCATGCCTCGATTTTCGAGAGTTAAATAAGATAACTGTGAGAAATACTTACCCCCTCCCACTTATTCCTGATTTGTACAACCAGTTGTCTGGGGCTAAGTGGTTTTCGAAATTGGATCTGCGGGGGGCATATAACCTTATCCGGGTCCGGGAGGGGGATGAGTGGAAGACTGCTTTTCTCACTACTGAAGGGTTGTTTGAAAACTTGGTCATGCCTTTCGGTCTGACCAACGCACCAGCAGTCTTCCAACATTTTATTAATCATGTGTTCTCTGACTTTATTGGGCGTTTTATGGTGGTGTATTTGGATGACATTCTTATCTACTCGCCTGATAAACAAATTCACAATGATCATCTTCGGGCAGTTCTCCAAAGGCTCCGGGAGAACTGTCTCTTTGCTAAGCTAGAGAAATGTTCATTCTTCGTTCAGGAACTGTCTTTTCTGGGGTTCATTGTGTCTGCTGAGGGGTATCACATGGATCCTAATAAGGTGCAGGCCATTGTTGATTGGGTACAACCTCGTGATTTGAAGGCTCTGCAGCGTTTCTTAGGATTCGCAAATTACTATCGCAAGTTTATAAGGGGGTTCTCGCAGGTAGTTAAACCTCTCACAGATCTGACTCAAAAGGGGCTGATGTCAAGAATTGGTCAGCCGCAGCGGTGGCGGCGTTTCAGTTTTTAAAAAAATGTTTCATGTCTGCTCCGGTTCTTATTCAACCGGACCCGTCTGAACCATTTATTGTTGAGGTGGACGCCTCGGAGGTGGGGGTGGGGGCGGTGTTGTCCCAGGGACCCGCCACTTTGACTAATTTGAGACCCTGTGCCTTTTTCTCTAAGAAATTCTCTCCTGCGGAGAGAAACTATGATTTTGGGAATCGAGAACTTCTGGCCGTGAAGTTGGCCTTTGAAGAATGGAGGCATTTTTTGGAGGGTGCTGTCCATCCTATTACCGTGGTTACGGACCACAAGAACCTAGCTTACATTGAGTCTGCTAAAAGGTTGACTCCTAGACAGGCAAGATGGTCGCTTTTTTTTTCCCGATTCCAGTTCTCCATCACTTTTCGGCCAGGATCCAAAAATGTCAAGGCTGATGCCTTGTCACGCAGTCTGGATCCGGTGTCTCCCCCCGAACCTCCATCCTCCATTCTTCAGCCTGGGGTGGTGGTGGCAGTTGTTTCTGCTGGGTTGGAGCAGGAGATTCGGGAAGCTCAGTCTCTTGCCCCTCCGGCTAAGCCAGTGGATAAACTTTTTGTACCAGTTCAATTTCGTCTCAGGATCCTTCGGGAATTCCACGACTCAGTTCTGGGTGGACATCCAGGGATCTCGGCTACCCGGAGGGCCATCGCTAGGATATTCTGGTGGTCTTCTTTAGCCTCTGATATTGGGGAATTTGTGTCTGCTTGTGGGGTATGTGCCCGTGCGAAACCCCCCCATAACCGGCCGGCCGGGGAATTGGTGCCACTGCCAATTCCTGATAGACCATGGACCCATTTGTCCATGGATTTTATCACCAACCTTCCTCCTTCCAAGGGTAACACCGTCATTTGGGTAGTGGTGGACAGGTTTAGTAAACAGGCATATTTTGTACCCTTGGCAGCTTTACCTAATGCGGAAACGTTGTCCAGATTGTTTGTTGAGCATGTGGTGCGGTTGCATGGGGTACCCTTGAATGTGGTGTCTGATAGGGGGGTACAATTTGTTTCCAGATTTTGGAGGGCATTTTGTAAGAGGTTGGGTATTGGTCTGTCTTTTTCATCCGCTTATCATCCAGAGACTAATGGGCAGACTGAGCGGACCAATCAGTCTCTAGAGCAAATCCTGCGTTGCCTGACCTCAGCCCGACAGGATGATTGGTGTACTGCGTTACCTTTGGCTGAGTTTGCGTTTAACAACCGCATTAACCAGTCTACAGGCACATCTCCCTTTTTCTGCAATTATGGGTTTCATCCACATTTTGGGGAGTTCTCTCGTTTGGACTCTGGGTGTCCTGGGGCGGATGGGACAATACAGCGGTTGGGGGAGTTATGGCAGGAGGTCCAAAGGAACATTACGAAGGCTCAGTCTAAATATAAGTTTTTTGCTGACAAAAAAAGGTCTGTGGGGCCGGTGTTCCAGGTTGGGGATAAGGTATGGTTATCTACTAGGAATATAAGGCTCAAGGTCCCCTCTGCGAAACTTGGACCTAAATTTATTGGTCCTTATGAAAATACGGAAGCAGTTAACCCGGTGGCATTTCGGTTGCGTCTCCCTCCGTCTCTACGGATTCCCAACGTTTTCCATAGGGCCCTTTTGAAACCTGTGGGGTCCTGTAGGGAAGGACCGTTGTCTTCCCCACCACCGGTTTTGGTAGACGGGCAGTCTGAGTACGAGTGGAACGAATTCTTGACTCTAGGTTTGTCCGTCGTGCTCTTCAGTATCTGATACATTGGAAAGGCTACGGTCCAGAGGACCGGTCGTGGGTCCCTGCCCGATCTGTTCATGCAGATCAGTTGGTCCGGGCCTTTCATGCCAGGTGTCCTGAGAAACCCGGGGGTCCGGTGGCCCCCCGTTGAGAGGGGGGTACTGTCATGACCCAGGACGGGGTTTGGTCTTTGTCCCGTCCTGGCCAGACTGGGGTTAATGGTTTCAGCCTCTCTCTGGCAGAAGGCGGCTATTTAGTTGCCAATTGACCTAGGTCTGGTGTCAGTTATACTCCTGCCCTCGGCTGAGTTAGTTGACCTCCTGTGTGCCTGTGCCTTGTGCTTGATCTTGTTGCTTGTTTGGTTTTGACCCGGTCTGTCTCTTCGTTGTGAGTTTGTCTACTGTCTTGGTACTGTGTATTTGCCCGTTCTGGTTTTCTGATCCCTTGGCTACGTTTCTGGTTATTCTCTGCCTGCTCCTCTTGTACTGCGTTTCTCCCTCTGTGTATGACCTAGCTATCCTGACTATCCGTTTTGTCTATGCCCCTTGGTAACTCTGTCCCGTAGTTACCCTTCTAGGAGTTTTCCTTCTGCTCATAGCTCTCTGGAGCTTAGGCCACGCCCATCAGCAGTCACGTGCTTAAGGTCCTCTGGCCTGAAACAATCTCTGGTCTGTTACTGCCTTCTCTGAGAGACCTGTAGCCGGCGCCGCCCCTTGGCAGTCACGTGCTTAGGGTCCTGTTAGTCTGAAGCACGCATCTTCACCGCTACTGCCCCGCTCCACAGGTATCATTGAGTGCAGTCTGTCTTACTCCGGACACGCTGTCACGCTGTATAGCAGATATATATATGTGATGACAATAATCTATATCAAAAGGGCAACATACTATATAACATGCGCATAGCTATATGATAACATAGATTTACCTGACAGAAAGTCCAGTGGGTCAAAACGGAATCCGTTATACGCTGTCTCCGGCTAGAGGGTGACCGGGGTCTAAGCTGACCCTAACTGGGGTCCTAACTAATCCCTCAACCTGGAGGTACTGTTAAAGGTACAGAGGTCCAGGCCACCAGCGTAAACCCTGTCTCCTATCAATCCCTGCCAACTGTATCTAGTCCTAAGAAGGACCCTGAATACCACCAAAGGGAATGACCGGGTAACGGTTAATGAACAGAAAGACATACAAGAAAGACAAGAAATAAAGTAAATAAAGTCTTACATACAACACTCACACACAGTAGGAACACCTAAGGTCTCAGAGATAAACTATAAGCTATAAGAGTAAAAACAACTAAGGAGCTCTTAGCTTAAGTATTCTCAGAACCGCTCCAGTCTGCTAAACTATATGAATGCTTTCACCGGCATCCAACACCCAGACTGGCAGGAATATAAAGGAAACTAATTAGAACATAATCCAAAGCAGCCGGGCGAGGCTGGACCTAGTCTTAGCAAAGAGCTAGATAAAATTAACTCTCTCATTACCAAACACAAAGAAACAGCAGCTCAGCTGTGAGAAGTCAGAATGTGCAATCGCGACGATCTTCGTGGCGATGCACCCATGACAGTACCCCCCTTCTACGAGGGGCCTCCGGACCCTCATGACCAGGTCTGTCCGGGTAAATTGTGTGAAAGGTCCGAACCAATCGATCTGCGTTATCATCAGACGCAGGGACCCACGTCCTCTCCTCAGGACCATACCCCCTCCAATGAACTTCCACGTTATCATTGACTACCACTGAAGGAGGAGGTAGAGGTGACGGTATGACTGGTGCCACATACTTTTTAAGTAATGACTTGTGAAACACATTATGAATTTTAAACGTAGGAGGGAGGTCCAGACGAAATGCCACAGGATTAATTATGGAACTGATCCTGTATGGCCCGATGAATCTGGGACCCAACCTCCAGGAGGGAACTTTAAGTTTTATATTCCTGGTAGACAACCACACCAGATCGTTCACCTTCAGATCTAGACCAGAAACTCTCCTCCTATCAGCCATCCGTTTGTAAGGGTTCTCCGTAACCTTCAGTCTTAAGCGATCTGGAACTATCAGTCTCCCTGGAAGTCCCACAGGGGCGTCCCCCTGAGCCCCCAATACCTCCCCCTCAAGCTCAGAGCATACAGCTGACACTACAACTCCCTCCTGAGGAATAGGAACCGGATCATCCGTCTTCCCGGCCCCTGGGAAAGTACGAGATAAGGCATCAGGAAGCAACTTTATTGAGCAGTCATATGTGCGATGAGGAGGTAACTCTTTACACCCCTCCTCTGAGAACTTCTCCCAAAAGTCCTCCAGAAAAGGAGGCAAAGTCCTAGGCACAACCGCACCGATGACCGTGCTCATACAGTTATTCTTGCAAAATTCACCCACTGGCTTATCTTTCTGGATTGCCAATCAATCACTGGGTTATGTTTAGCCAACCAAGGAAGTCCCAACACAATAGGAGCAGGCAGACCCTCCAACACATAACAAGACAATTGCTCTTTATGTATTGCCCCTACTCGAAGATCTATGTTATGAACAGCTTGT
>JARQOD010008355.1:0-35867 GCA_033576555.1 Oophaga sylvatica | reverse complement strand
CAGGTTCAAATTATCATCTCTCTCCTGCACGGCGATCCTCAGGATTGGGCTTTTTCCCTGATACCTGGGGATCCTGTTTTGAGTAATGTTGATGCATTTTTTCAGGCTTTGGGGTTATTGTACGATGAGCCTAATGTCACTGATCAAGCTGAAAAAGCCTTGTTGGCATTAAATCAGGGGCTTGATGACGCTGAGTTATACTGTCAGAGATTCCGTAGGTGGGCAGTCCTGACCAAATGGAATGACGACGCTTTGGCGGCCCTTTTCCGGAAGGGTCTGTCGGATAATGTAAAGGATGTTATGGTGGGATTCCCTGTCCCCTCTGGTCTCAATGATTCTATGTCATTAGCGATTCAAATTGACAGACGTTTGCGTGAGCGGAGAAGTATGCGTGGAGTGGTGTTGCCTTGTGAGCCAGCTTCTGAACCCATGCAGTGTGATAGAGTGGTGTCTGGGGCACAGCGTCATGAGTTTCGAAAGCGCAATGGGTTATGTTTCTACTGTGGTGATGCCTCTCATGCTATTTCAGTCTGCCCTAAGCGGGGAAGACATTTTGCACGCTCAGTTGTCTTGGGTAGTGTTCAGACTAAGTTTTTATTAACTGTCACTCTGATATGCTCTCTGTCCTCATTTTCTGCTCAGGCTTTCGTTGATTCTGGAGCAGCTATTAACCTGATGGATTATGATTTTGCTAAACGTTGTGGGTTTCCCTTGATACCCCTACAGAAGTCTATTCCCCTACTGGGGTTCGATTCTACCCCTTTGGCTGAGAATAAACCCCAGTTTTCTACTCAGGTGATAATGAGGGTTGAACCTGATCACCAGGAGTGCTGCAAATTTTTGGTTCTATATAATCTGCATGACATTATCGTGCTGGGTTTCCCTTGGTTACAGTCTCATAATCCTGTTTTGGATTGGAAATCTGTGTCTGTAACCAGTTGGGGCTGCCAATGTGTTAATACCAACACTCCTGTTTTTTCTGCCTCCCCACAGGCTCAGGATGTTCCTGACTTTTTGTTGATTTTTCTGATGTGTTTAGCGAAAGTAAATCTGCATCCTTACCTCCCCATAGGAGCTATGACTGCGCTATTGAATTAGTGCCAGGTAGTAAATTCCCTAAAGGTCGCCTTTTTAACTTGTCTGTACCTGAACATGACGCTATGCGGTCTTATATCAAGGAATCATTGGAGAAGGGTCATATCAGACCATCCTCTTCACCCTTAGGTGCCGGTTTTTTCTTTGTGGCCAAAAAAGATGGTTCATTAAGGCCGTGTATTGATTATCGTCTCTTGAACAATATTACTGTGAAATATCAATACCCGTTACCCTTGATTTCTGACCTGTTTTCCAGGGTGAAAAACGCTACTTGGTTTACCAAGCTTGACCTCAGGGGGGCGTATAACCTTATTCGCATTAAGCACGGGGATGAATGGAAGACGGCATTTAACACCCCTGAAGGGCATTTTGAGTACCTTGTGATGCCCTTTGGGCTCACTAATGCTCCTTCCGTCTTCCAGTCCTTCATGAATGACATTTTCAGGGATTTTGTGGACAAGTTTCTGATTGTTTATTTGGATGATATCTTGATTTTTTCTAATGACTGGGACTCTCATGTGAAACATGTTCGAACTGTATTCCAGATTTTGAGAGAGAATGCTCTGTATGTGAAGGGATCAAAGTGTCTTTTTGGCGTACAGAAGATCTCATTTCTGGGATTCATTTTGTCCCCATCTGTTATTGAAATGGACCCGGTCAAGGTTCAGGCCATCTGTGATTGGGTCCAACCTACTTCATTAAAGGCTCTTCAGAGATTTTTGGGTTTTGCCAATTTTTATCGTAAATTTATTGGTAATTTCTCGGTTATTGTTAAACCATTAACTGATTTGACCAGAAAGGGTTCTGATGTGGTGAATTGGCCTCCTGAGGCAGTCTCTGCGTTTCAGGAACTTAAGCAGAGATTCACTTCTGCTCCTGTTCTACGGCAGCCTGATGTTTCTCTGCCATTTCAGGTGGAGGTTGATGCCTCTGAAATTGGGGCAGGTGCCGTTTTGTCCCAAAAAGATCCAGAGACCTCTAAAAGTAACCCTTGTGCCTTTTTCTCTCGAAAATTTTCTCCTACTGAACGTAATTATGACGTGGGTAATCGGGAGTTATTGGCCATGAAGTGGGCTTTTGAAGAGTGGAGACATTGGCTGGAGGGAGCCAAACATCAGGTGGTGGTCCTTACGGACCATAAGAATCTGGTCTATCTGGAATCTGCCAAGCGACTCAATCCTAGACAGGCCAGGTGGGCCTTGTTTTTCACACGTTTTAATTTTGTGGTTTCCTTTCTTCCTGGCACTAAGAATGTTAAGGCGGATGCCCTCTCGAGGAGTTTCCTTGCGGACTCTCCTGAGCTATCTGATCCCTCTGTTATTTTGAAGGAGGGTGTAGTTCTTTCCGCCATCTCGCCCAATTTGAGACTTGCTCTGGAGGGGTGTCAGGAGGATAGGCCGAGCGCTGCCCTGTTGGAAAATTGTTTGTCCCGGACCAATGAAAAAGAGTGTGATGTCTGAGATTCATTGTTCCGCATTGGCTGGGCATCCCGGAATTTTTGGTACCAGAGACTTGGTTAGTCGGTCCTTTTGGTGGCCTACCTTGTCTCGCGATGTCAGGGAATTTGTGCAGTCCTGGGGACTTGCTCTCGCTCCAAGCCTTGCTCTCGCTCTAGTGGTTTGTTGATGCCATTGCCTGTGCCCAAGAGACCATGGACCCATATCTCTATGGATTTCATTTCCGATCTTCCTGTTTCTCAGAGAATGACCACCATCTGGGTAATTTGTGATAGGTTTTCCAAAATGATACATCTTGTGCCATTACCTAAGTTGCCTTCCTCCTCTGAATTGGTGCCGTTGTTCCTTCAGCACGTGGTTCGTTTACACGGCATTCCTGAGAACATTGTGTCTGACAGAGGAGTCCAGTTTGTTTCCAGATTTTGGAGGACTTTTTGTTCTAAACTGGGTGTTCAATTGTCTTTCTCCTCGGCATATCATCCTCAGACCAATGGTCAAACTGAGAGAACAAACCAGACATTGGAGACTTATCTAAGATGCTTTGTGTCTGCTGATCAGGATGACTGGGTCTCTTTTTTGCCTTTGGCTGAGTTTGCTCTTAATAATAGGGCTAGCTCTGCCACTTTGATGTCTCAGTTTTTCTGTAATTCTGGGTTTCACCCTCGATTTTCTTCAGGACAGACGGAGGCTTCTGTCTGTCCAGGTGTTGACTCTGTTGTTGAGCGTATGCAGCAGATTTGGGACCAGTAGTGGAGAGGTTGTCCCTCTCTCAGGAGAAGGCCCAGCGGTTTGCTAACCGGCATAGGACTGATGGTCCTCGGTTTAAAGTGGGGGACTTGGTCTGGTTGTCCTCAAAGAATATTCCTATGAGAGTAGCATCTCCTAAATTTAAGCCTAGGTTCATTGGACCTTATAAGATCATGGAGATTATTAATCCTGTTTCTTTTCGTTTGCTTCTTCCAGGGACATTTAAGATCCATAACGTGTTCCACAAGTCCTTGTTGAAGAGGTTTGTTGAGCCAGTGGTTCCTGCTGCTGTGCCTCCTGACCCTGTTTTGGTTGAGGGCAATCTGGAGTATGTGTTGAGAAAATATTGGATTCTCGTTTTTCTAGACGTAGACTCCAGTATTTGGTTAAATGGAGAGGTTATGGTCAGGAAGACAATTCTTGGGTGTTTGCTTCGGACATCCATGCTAGGAGACTTATCCGTGCGTATCATAGAACTCATCCTGACCGACTGGTTGCTCAAATGAGGGTTCGGTGACCCCTCCTCAAGGGGGGGGTACTGTTGTGAATGGGTTTGAGATGAGTTCTGAGCAGAGGCTCCCTCTGGTGGTTACAAGCGGTACTAGTGAGGATTGTGAGGACTGGGAATCAGGTGTTACTGATTGGTCTTACATAAGGGAGTAATTTTCCCATCAGGGTTGCCGGTGACCAATTGTTCTGGTCTGAATCCTTCTTTCCAGTTTCCCTTGTAGCCTGCTGTGTCGTGTCTGCATCTCCTGCTATCAGATAAGACAATTTCTTATTTTGTGTTTTTGCTATATTTTTGCATTTGGTCCTGCACTTCTGTGGGGGCCTTCTGGGTCCCCTCCGGGGGCTTTTGCCCTCTCAGTTTAGTCCAGCCACTGTGTTTTGTACTTTTGCTTTTTCCAGTTTTTTCAGTGGCTGCTGTTTTTGTTACACCAGAGAACTAATTTAGGTGGTAGAGGTCGTGTGATCTCAGGTGATTTTGAAATTAGTAGAGTTGGTGTTTTTTCAGGGTTTTCTGAGATTGCAGTAAGTACCCTTCCTATCCTTTTCTATTTAGATAGTTTGGGCCCCAGCGTTTGCTCATACTATTTTCTTTCTGTGTCGGTATTTCCTCTTGTCTAACCGCCATTACATGTTTGGGGGCTTTCTATTATCTTTGGGGTTCTGCTCCGGGGCAGATAGCTTTCCTATTTCTGTCTTTAGGTGTAGTTAGTTTCTCAGGCTGTGACGAGGCGTCTAGGACCAACGTAGGAACGCTCCACGGCTGCCTCTAGTTGCGGTGGTTAGTCAGGGTACTGCAATCTCATAGATTCCAACTGCTCTGGTGTATTTCCTTTTTTGCCTGCACTCCTCAGCTACCGTAACATAACAGTGAACAGCTTCCTAGTCCCTGTTATCTGGTGAATAGTTTCCTAGTCCCTGTTATCTGGTCAACAGTTTCCTAGTCCCTGTTATCTGGTGAATAGTTTCCTAGTCCCTGTTATCTGGTGAATAGTTTTCTAGTCCCTGTTATCTGGTGAATAGTTTCCTTGTCCCTATTATCTGGTTAATAGTTGCCTAGTCCCTGTTATCTTGGGAATAGTTTCGGAGTCCCTGTTATCTGGTGAATAGTTTCCTTGTCCCTGTTATCTGGTGAATAGTTTTCTAGTCCCTATTATCTGGTGAATTGTTTCATAGTCCCTATTATCTGGTGAATAGTTTCCTTGTCCCTATTATCTGGTTAATAGTTGCCTAGTCCCTGTTATCTGGGGAATAGTTTCGTAGTCCCTGTTATCTGATGAATAGTTTCCTAGTACATGTTATCTGGTGAATAGTTTCCTAGTACATGTTATCTGGTGAATAGTTTCCTTGTCCCTGTTATCTGGTGAATAGTTTCCTTGTCCCTGTTATCTGGTGAATAGTTTCCTTGTCTCTATTATCTGTGAATAGTTTCCTAGTCCCTGTTATCTGGTGAATAGTTTCCTAGTCTCTGTTATCTGGTGAATAGTTCCCTAGTCCCTATTATCTGGGGAATAGTTTTCTAGTCCCTATTATCTGGTGAATTGTTTCCTTGTCCCTATTATCTGGTTAATGGTTGCCTAGTCCCTGTTATCTGGGGAATAGTTTCGTAGTCCCTGTTATCTGATGAATAGTTTCCTAGTACATGTTATCTGGTGAATAGTTTCCTAGTACATGTTATCTGGTGAATAGTTTCCTTGTCTCTATTATCTGGTGAATAGTTTCCTTGTCCCTGTTATCTGGTGAATAGTTTCCTTGTCTCTATTATCTGGTGAATAGTTTCTAGTCTTTGTTATCTGGTGAATAGTTCCCTAGTCCCTGTTATCTGGTGAATAGTTTCCTTGTCCTGTTATTGGTGAATAGTTTCTTGTCTCTATTATCTGGTGAATAGTTTCTAGTCTTTGTTATCTGGTGAATAGTTTCCTTGTCCTGTTATCTGGTGAATAGTTCCTTGTCTCTATTTCTGGTGAATAGTTTCTAGTCTTTGTTATCTGGTGAATAGTTCCCTAGTCCCTCTTATCTAGTGAATAGTTTCCTAGTACATGTTATCTGGTGAATAGTTTCCTTGTCCCTGTTATCTGGGGAATAGTTTCCTAGTACCTATTATCTGGTGAATAGTTTCCTAGTCCCTGTTATTGGTGAACTGTTTCCTACACTACACTATACAGCAAGGCCACCAAAGGAGACTCAAGGTCTCCAAAAATTCAAAATAAACAGCAATCAAAAAGGCAGCAACACTCACCTGCCCATATCTCAGAACAAATGCACTACAGGGTGCAGCCAGCCCATGAAGCAAGATATTAGCAGCACAGGTGCAAAATACCTGATCAAACAGCCTCTCTCCACATACCCATTCAGGGAGGGGGTGACAGCCCAGTATACAATTGCATAATAAAGGCCCACATAGGGTGCCATTCACACAAGGATGCTGCATATTGTCTGGTTCACAGCCTATTAGTCATGCCCCTACTATTCGACTAGGCGGGCTGGCCAGTACACTCTCAATGAACACCAGTGTGAACACCACTCATGCGAGACCAAACGTGCTTGAGCTTGGCTGCACCCCAAAAAATAAAGTGCAAAAAATACAAAAATAGTGGGGCATTAGTTGATATTTTGGCCAAATACGTAAGCTTTAACCTGCGCCAAAGGTCCCCACGCTTACAAGTCCCTACACTACACTATACAGCAGGCCACCAAAGGAGACTCAAGGTCTCCAAAAATTCAAAATAAACAGCAAACAAAAAGGCAGCAACACTCACCTGCCCAGATCTCAGAACAAATGCACTACAGGGTGCAGCCAGCCCATGAAGCAAGATGTTAGCAGCACAGGTGCAAAATACCAGATCAAACAGCCACTCTCCACATACCCATCCAAGGAGGGGTGACTGCCCAGTATACAATTGCACAATAAAGGCCCACATATGGTGCCATTCACAAAAGGATACTGCATAGTGTCTGGTTCACAGCCTATTAGCCACGCCCCTACTATTCGACTAGGGGGGCTGGCCGGTACACTCTCAATGCGCA
Organism: Oophaga sylvatica; assembly: GCA_033576555.1. Lineage (NCBI taxonomy): Eukaryota > Metazoa > Chordata > Amphibia > Anura > Dendrobatidae > Oophaga > Oophaga sylvatica. The sequence continues at coordinate 29,034 of JARQOD010008355.1, read as the reverse complement.
CCAGTGTGAACACCCCTCATGCGAGACCAAACGTGCTTGGGCTTGGCTGCACTCCGAAAAATAAAGTGCAAAAAATACAAAAATAGTGGGGTATTAGTTGATATTTTGGCCAAAATACGTAAGCTTGTAACCTGCGCCAAAGGTCCCCATGCTTACAAGTCCCTACACTACACTATACAGCATTACATGAGTAATGAATGTAATGTATGTACACAGTGACTGCACCAGCAGAATAGTGAGTGCAGCTCTGGAGTATAATACAGGAGGTTACTCAGGATCAGTAATGTAATGTAAGTACACAGTGACTCCATCAACAGAATAGTGAGTGCAGCTCTGGACCATCCCACAGGAAGTGGCGGAGCTTGCCGTGCGGTCTGAGTGTGGTGCCTGTGTGTGCTGCCCGGGAAGGGAGGTAAAGTTTTTCGATCTGGGACTTTTTGTCGGCCCCCTTCCTGGGAAAGACCTTGAGTCTCCTTTGGTGGCCTTTCTGTATAGTGTAGTGTAGGGACTTGTAAGCATGGGGACCTTTGGCGCAGGTTACAAGCTTACGTATTTTGGCCAAAATATCAACTAATACCCCACTATTTTTGTATTTTTTGCACTTTATTTTTCTGGATGCAGCCAAGCCCAAGCACGTTTGGTCTCGCAAGAGGGGTGCTCACACTGGTGAGCATTGAGAGTGTACTGGCCAGCCCGCCTAGTCGAATAGTAGGGGCGTGACTAATAGGCTGTGAACCAGACACTATGCAGTATCCTTGTGTGAATGGCACCCTATGCGGGCCTTTATTATGCAATTGTATACAGGGCAGTCACCCCCTCCCTGAATGAGTATGTGGAGAGTGGCTGTTTGATCTGGTATTTTGCACCTGTGCTGCTAACATCTTGCTTTATGGGCTGGCTGCACCCGGTAGTGCATTTGTTCTGAGATCTGGGCAGGTGAGTGTTGCTGCCTTTTTGTTTGCTGTTTATTTTGAATTTTTGGAGACCTTGAGTCTCCTTTGGTGGCCTTGCTGTATAGTGTAGTGTAGGGACTTGTAAGCGTGGGACCTATGCCGCATGTTACAAGCTTACGTATTTTGGCCAAAATATCAACTAATACCCCACTATTTTTGTATTTTTTGCACTTTATTTTTCGGGGTGCAGCCAAGCCCAAGCACGTTTGGTCTCGCATGAGGGGTGTTCACACTGGTGCGCATTGAGAGTGTACTGGCCAGCCCGCCTAGTCGAATAGTAGGGGCGTGACTAATAGGCTGTGAACCAGACACTATGCAGTATCCTTGTGTGAATGGCACCCTATGCGGGCCTTTATTGTGCAATTGTATACTGGGCGGTCACCCCCTCCCTGAATGGGTATGTGGAGAGTGGCTGTTTGATCTGGTATTTTGCACCTGTGCTGCTAACATCTTGCTTTATGGGCTGGCTGCACCCTGTAGTGCATTTGTTCTGAGATCTGGGCAGGTGAGTGTTGCTGCCTTTTTGTTTGCTGTTTATTTTGAATTGTTTCCTATTCCCTGTTATCTGGTGAATAGTTTCCTTGTCCCTATTATCTGGTTAATAGTTTCGTAGTCCCTGTTATCTGGTGAATAGTTTCCTTGTCCCTGTTATCTGGGGAATAGTTTCCTAGTCCCTGTTATCTGGTGAATAGTTTCCTAGTCCCTGTTATCTGGGGAATAGTTTCATAGTCCCTGTTATCTGATGAATAGTTTCCTTGTCTGTTATGTTTTGGTAGCTGAGGAGAGCAGGCAAAAACGGCAATACACCAGAGAGGTTGGAATCTATTGGATTGCAGTACTTTGACTAACCACCACAACTAAAGGCAGCCGTGGAGCGTTCCTACGTTGGTCCTAGACGCCTCGTCACAGCCTGAGAGATTAACTACACCTAAAGATAGAAAGAGGAAAGCTATCTGCCCCGGAGCAGATCCCCAAAGAACATAGGAAGCCCCCAAACATGTAATGGCGGTTAGACAAGAGGAAATACAGACACAGACAGAAAATAGTATGAGCAAACGCTGGGGCCCAATCTGCCTAGACAGAAAAGGATAGAAAGGATACTCACTGCAATCCAAAAAAAAACCTAAAGAATGCCGACACTACTGATTGCAAAAACACCTGAGATCACACGACCTCTACCACCTAAATTAGTTCTCTGGTGTAACAAAACTAAGCCGCAGCCACGGAAAAAACTGGAAAAGGCAAATGAACAAATAACAATGGCTCCAGCGGAACTGAGAGGAGCCCAAGCCCCCCGGGGGGGAACCTGGCTAACCTCACAGAAATGCAGAGAAATATGCAAAAGGTAAGCACAAAAACAAAAACAGAAAATATCTTATCTGAAAGCAGAAGAAGAGACAAGACTCAGCAAGCTTCCAAGTGAACCAGGAACCACAGTTGAGACAAGAACAATTGATCACCGGCAAACATGATGGAGGGAACCTCCCTTATATAAGACCAGTCTGTGACTCCTGATTGCCAAACCTCATTGAATGGTTCAGTACTGTTTGTAACCACCAGAGGGAGCTTCTGCTCAGAATTCATTTCCAAAACATTCACAACAGTACCCCCCCTTGAGGAGGGGTCACCGAACCCTCATTTGTGCAACCAGGTCGGTCAGGATGAGCTCTGTGATAGGCACGGATCAGTCTCCTACCATGGATGTCCGAAGCAAACACCCAAGAATTGTCCTCCTGACCGTAACCTCTCCAATTAACCAAATACTGGAGTTTCCGTCTAGAAAAACAAGAATGTAATATTTTCTCAACCACATACTCCAGATTGCCCTCAACCAAAACAGGGTCGGGAGGCGCAGCCATAGGAACCACTGGCTCGACAAACCTCTTCAATAAGGACTTGTGGAACACGTTATGGATTTTAAATGTCCCTGGAAGAAGTAAACGAAAGGAAACAGGATTAAGAATCTCCATGATCTTATAAGGTCCAATGAACCTAGGCTTAAACTTAGGAGATGCAACTTTCAAAAGGATATTTCTTGAGGACAACCAGACCAAGTCCCCCACTTTAAACCGAGGACCATCAGTCCTATGCCGGTTGGCAAACCGCTGGGCCTTCTCCTGAGAGAGGGACAACCTCTCCACTACCTGGTCCCAAGTCTGCTGCATACGCTCCACAACAGAGTCAACACCCGGACAGACAGAAGCCTCCGTCTGTCCCGAAGAAAATCGAGGGTGAAACCCAAAATTGCAGAAAAATGGAGACATCAAAGTGGCAGAGCTTGCCCTATTATTAAGAGCAAACTCAGCCAAAGGCAAAAAAGAGACCCAGTCATCTTGATCAGCAGACACAAAGCATCTCAGATAAGTCTCCAATGTCTGGTTTGTTCTCTCAGTTTGTCCATTGGTCTGAGGATGAAAAGCAGAGGAGAAAGACAATTGAACACCAAGTTTAGAACAAAAAGTCCTCCAAAATCTGGAAACAAACTGGACTCCTCTGTCAGACACAATGTTCTCAGGAATGCCGTGTAACCGAACCACGTGCTGAAGGAACAAAGGCACCAATTCGGAGGAGGAAGGCAACTTAGGTAATGGCACAAGATGTATCATCTTGGAAAACCTATCACAAATCACCCAGATAACGGTCATTCTCTGAGAAACAGGGAGGTCGGAAATAAAATCCATAGAGATATGGGTCCATGGTCTCTTGGGCACAGGCAATGGCATCAACAAACCACTAGAGCGAGATCAAGGCTTGGAGCGAGAGCAAATCCCACAGGACTGCACAAACTCCCTGACGTCACGAGACAAAGTAGGCCACCAAAAGGACCGACTCACCAAGTCTCTTTTACCAAAAATTCCGGGATGACCGGCCAACGCGGAGCAATGAATCTCAGACATCACACTCTTTTTCCACCGGTCTGGGACAAACAATTTCCCAATAGGGCAACGCTCGGGTTTATCCTCCTGACACCCTTCGAGAGCCAGTCTCAAATTGGGCGAAAGGCGGAAAGAACTACACCCTCTTTCAAAATAACAGCAGGATCAGATAACTCAGGAGAGTCCGCAAGGAAACTCCTCGAGAGGGCATCCGCCGTAACATTCTTAGTGCAAGGAAGAAAGGAAACTACAAAATTAAAACGTGTGAAAAACAAGGCCCACCTGGCCTGTCTAGGATTAAGTCGCTTGGCTTATTCCAGATAAACCAGATTCTTATGGTCCGTGAGGACCACCACCTGATGTTTGGCTCCCTCCAGCCAATGTCTCCACTCTTCAAAAGCCCACTTCATGGCCAATAACTCCCGATTACCCACTGTGATGTTGTTACTATATCTGTGATTGGTTTGCTGTTATCCTTGTTTCAGTTTCTGCCTAGTAACGATGATGTAATATGGAGGAGGGGACAAGGCAGGAGCAGGAAGTCCTGGGTAAGGGGAGCAGGAGAGAGAAATGAAAATAAAGTATGGCTGTTTAAACCTACCATCCAGCATCTCTGTGTGGCCTTCTGGAGTTCCCTTCATCTGCACAACAACACTACAACTGGCGACGAGGAAGCGTTCATCATCAGCTAAAGGTATTTCAGCTCTACAACAATGGCCTGTTTACCTGCCTTCCCTGATTTTGATGTGCATCAGTCCCCAGCTAACCTAGCAGCATGTTGGGAGAAATGGCTGAAGCGTTTTGATATATTCCTACAAGCCATGAACATATCAGATGATACCAGGAAGAAAGCCATGCTATTACATTATGCAGGGGAACAAGTCTATGATATCTTCACTACTCTGCCTAATACAGGAGAAGACAAAGACTATGAGCTCAGTAAGGCAGCATTAAGCAAGTATTTCTCCCCACACAGAAATGCAGCATTTGAAATCTTCAAGTTTAGACAATTAAAGCAGTCAGCAACAGAAAGCATTGATGAATATCATGTCCGACTACGGCACCTTGCAGCTTACTGTGAATTTGCAGATGTCGACAAAGAGATCCAAATGCAGATTTTACAAGGCTGCATCTCCTCTAAGTTACGGAGACAAGCACTCAGACATCCCACCATGACTTTAGCAAAACTGCTTGAAACAGCACGTGTAAATGATACCGCCGAAAAACAAGCTAAACTCATAGAGAACATTGAGTGCGAGGCGGAAGCACCATCTTGTATAGCAAAGCTGACACAAAGACCGCCTGTGCCTCGTATGCAGGGGCAACTTGCTACAACTGCGGAGGGTCGTATCCTCACCAGAATGTCTGCCCAGCAAAAGGGGGGACCTGCCATAATTGTGGAAAACAAAACCATTTTGCAAAAGTGTGTAGATCCAAACCACAATCCCCTCATTCCACAGTACAACCCAGGTCACAGAAAATCCAAACGCTGCAGCTTACTGACGAGCCTCACAGTACTTATCTATTCTCAGTGACTGCAGAGGGATCTCAAACACTGCACGCACTTACCAGTCCAAGGCGACTTATCCTGATAAATGGTAGTACGGTGGAAGCCCTAGTAGACACGGGGGCATCAGTAAACGTCATCAGCCGTGCAGTCTATAGCCAACTCCCGAACAGACCTGCTCTACAAAGCACTAGCCTAAAGATTTTTCCTTATGGTTCAGCATCTGCACTACCCCTGTGTGGCAAATTTCAGTCAGAACTTGCAGCTGACGGGAAGTCCATCACCGACACTGTATATGAAGTAGAGTGCTCCGCAGACACGCTTCTCAGCTGCAGGAGTGCTATATCTCTGGGTCTGGTCAACCTGGTCAATAGCGTCACAGGTCCTTCGGCCCAACACATCATGCAGAGATACCCCAATCTCTTTAAAGGTCTCGGTAAGCTAAAAGACGTTCAGATAAAATTGCATATTGACCAGTCAATACAGCCGTCTGTTCAACCTCACAGGCGCATCCCATTTCATATCCGCAAACTTGTGGAGCAAGAACTGCAGGATCTGGAAGCGTCTGATGTTGTTGAACGAGTTGAAGCCCGACTCCTTGGGTATCGCCCATTGTTGTTGCACCAAAACCAAAGCAGCCTGGTAAAATCCGGCTATGTGTGGATATGCGGCATGCCAATTTGGCTATTCAAAGAGAAAGGCACATCACGCCCACTATTGATGACATTATCACAGACCTGAATGGTGCAAAAGTATTTTCTAAAATTGATTTAAAATCAGGTTATCATCAACTTGAGTTGCATCCAGATTCCAGGTACATTACAACTTTTAGTACCCATGTGGGCTTACGACGATTCAAGAGGTTGAACTTTGGTATCTCATCTGCGGCAGAAATATTTCAGAACGTTATCAGTCAGGTTCTATCTGGAATAGCAGGAGTTCTAAACGTCAGTGATGACATTCTTACATATGGTACAACCCAAGAGGAGCATGACAGTCATTTAGAGCAAGTGTTTCAGAGACTGCAAGCCTGCAATCTAACTGTCAATCCGTCAAAATGTGAGTTTAACCAAAATCATTAAGCTTCTTTGGATATATCTTTTCGGAGCAAGGAGTTTCAGCAGATCCTCAGAAAGTTTCTGCCATAAAGTCAGCTAGCCAACCTCAAAATGTGTCAGAGGTTCGCAGTTTTCTAGGACTAGTCACGTACTGTGGGCGATTTATGCCTGATCTGGCCACGATCTCCGAACCCCTGCGACTACTCACGAAAAAAGACACTCCTTGGACATGGACTACTGAACACCAAGCAGCATTCGACTCCATGAAGTCCGGTCTGACTGGCGACACCGTCATGGCCTATTTTGACCCTCTAAAGTCCACAGAGCTGATCGTGGACGCTAGTCCGGTGGGCCTGGGTGCAATTCTCACACAAGTGTCCAAAGAAGGCAACGTTTCTACCATTTCCTATGCAAGCAAAGCCTTAACAGAGACAGAACAACGCTATTCACAAACTGAAAGGGAAGCTCTTGCGGTTGTGTGGGGATGCCTTCATTTTCATCTGTACCTTATGGGACATAAATTCACAGTGATAAGTGACCACAAACCGCTCATTCCGCTTTTCAACAAACATTCTTCAAAGCCTCCCCCACGACTTGAACGCTGGTTGCTCCGCCTACAGAACTACCAGTTTCGGTTGAGATACGAGGCAGGAGCTGGTAATCCGGCTGACTACTTTTCGAGACACCCAACACCACAAACTACCAAGGACGACATCCCAGCAACTATCCTTGCAGAGGAACATATCAATTTTATTGTTGCACATTCTGTGCCAAAAGCTATGACTATGGAGGAAATACAACAAACGGTGGATTCCGATCACCAACTTCAGTTAGTTATAGAGACTGTTCGATCTAAAAATTGGAGCAATTTTCTTGCTGAAGCCCGCCTCCAAACACCGGATCAAACAACCTACTTGACAGCCTTCTTTAATGCACGACATGATCTCTCCGTGTCTGATTCAAATCTACTGTTGCGTAACAATCGGCTGGTGATACCCAGAAACTTCAAAGTAGAGTACTGGATCTGGCCCACGAGGCTCATCAAGGGGTGGTGAAAACAAAGCAATTACTGAGAGAGAAAGTCTGGTTTCCAGGACTAGACAAAAAAGTAGAGGCACTCATTGAAAATTGCATACCTTGCCAAGCAACTACAATTGACCATAGACACGCACCCTTACAAATGACACCCCTGCCAGAGGGCCCGTGGTCTGCTGTTAGTGTTGATTTCTGTGTTTTACCGGATCACTCCTATCTGCTGGTTGTCATGGATGACTATTCGAGGTTCCCAGTCATTAAACATGTTTCGACAACCTCTGCCAGGGCTGTTATACCAAAATTAGACAAGATCTTCTCGGCATATGGCATACCGGAAACAGTGAAGTCCGACAATGGACCACCTTTTAATAGCACAGACTTTCGATCATTCGCAACCTATCTTAGTTTCACTCACAGGAAAATAACTCCTTACTGGCCTCAGGCCAATGGTGAAGTGGAACGATTCATGCAATCAATCAACAAAACTTTGAGGATCGCTACCATGGAGCACAAGGATTTACAGCAAGAGTTACACAGATTTCTTAGACAGTACAGAGCTACACCCCATTCTTCTACTGGGATACCACCTGCCACTGCGCTGTTCAACAGGCCTATGCATGTCAAACTCCCGAGCGTTCCGCAGAGCCCTGTTCAAACCACAATTGCTACTAAGGATGCCATATCCAAACAGAAGATGAAGAGGTATGCAGATAAGAGCAGTCATCGTTGCAAGCCACCGGAAGTATTGGTGGGAGATTGGGTCCTGGTAAAAAGGCTAAGACCTAGAGACAAGTTTGCATCACAAAACTATCCTGAACCCTTTCAGGTCACACAAGTCAAAGGCACCATGGTTACTGCTCAAGATCACGGTCGCCAGGTCACAAGGAACGTGTCCCATTTTAAAAAACTTTGCGACTATGTCCCAGAAACAGACGAGGCAGATAGCGATGACGTCCTGCCGGATCCCCAGAGCTCAGCAGTTCCAAGGGAGGATACCTCAGGGGACTCAGAAAGTTCATCTGGGACTGTGATGTCTCACCGCTATCCAGCGAGGGCAAATCATAGACCGCCAGCCCACCTCTTGGACTATGTTCTGCAGTAAAAAAAAAAAAAAAAAAAAACCTTCGTACTAATGTGAACTTTTGGACCGTTATCCAGTTATAATGTTGTTTTGTTTGGTGAGAAGAGGAGAGATGTGATGTTGTTACTATATCTGTGATTGGTTTGCCGTTATCCTTGTTTCAGTTTCTGCCTAGTAACGATGATGTAATGGGGAGGAGGGGACAAGGCAGGAGCAGGAAGTCCTGGATAAGGGGAGCAGGAGAGAGGAACGGAAAATAAAGTATGGCTGTTTAAACCTACCATCCAGCATCTCTGTGTGGCCTTCTGGAGTTCCCTTCATCTGCACAACAACACTACACCCACGTCATAATTACGTTCAGTTGGAGAAAATTTTCGAGAGAAAAAGGCACAAGGGTTACTTTTAGAGGTCTCAGGATCTCTTTGGGACAAAACGGCACCTGCCCCAATTTCAGAGGCATCAACCTCCACCTGAAATGGCAGAGAAACATCAGGCAGCCGTAGAACAGGAGCAGAAGTGAATCTCTGCTTAAGTTTCTGAAATGCAGAGACTGCCTCAGGAGGCCAATTCACCACATCAGAACCCTTTCTGGTCAAATCAGTCAATGGTTTAACAATAACAGAGAAATTACCAATAATTTACGATAAAAATTGCAAAACCCAAGAATCTCTGAAGAGCCTTTAATGAAGTAGGTTGGACCCAATCACAGATGGCCTGAACCTTGACCGGGTCCATTTCAATAACAGATGGAGACAAAATGAATCCCAGAAATGAGATCCTCTGTACACCAAAAAGACACTTTGATCCCTTCACATACAGAGCATTCTCTCTCAAAATCTGGAACACAGTCCGAACATGTTTCACATGAGAGTCCCAGTCATTGGAAAAAATCAAGATATCATCCAAATAAACAATCAGAAATTTATCCACAAAATCCCTGAAAATGTCATTCATGAAGGACTGGAAGACGGAAGGAGCATTAGTGAGCCCAAAGGGCATCATTAGGTACTCAAAATGCCCCTCTGGGGTATTAAACGCCGTCTTCCATTCATCCCCGTGCTTAATGCGAATAAGGTTATACGCCCCCCTGAGGTCAAACTTGGTAAATCAAGTAGCACTTTTCACCCTGGAAAACAGGTCAGAAATCAAGCGAAACGGATATTGATATTTCACAGTGATCTTGTTCAAGAGACGATAATCAATACACGGCCTTAATGAACCATCCTTTTTGGCCACAATGAAAAAACCGGCACCCAAGGGTGAAGAGGATGGTCTGATATGACCCTTCTCCAATGACTCCTTGATATAAGACCGCATAGCGTCATGTTCAGGTACAGACAAGTTAAAAAGGCGACCTTTAGGAAATTTACTACCAGGCACTAATTCAATAGCGCAGTCATAGCACCTATGGGGGGGCAAGGTTGCAGATTTACTTTCGCTAAACACATCAGAAAAATCAGTCAAAAAGTCAGGAACATCCTGAGACTGGGGAGAGGCAGAAAAAACAGGAGTGTTGGCTTTAACACATTGGCAGCCCCAACTGGTTACAGACACAGATTTCCAATCCAAAACAGGATTATGAGACTGTAACCAAGGGAAACCTAGTACAATAACGTCATGCAGATTATACAGTACCAAAAATTTGCAACTCTCCTGATGATCAGGTTCAACCCTCATTATCACCTGAGTAGAGAACTGGGGTTTATTTTCAGCCAAAGGGGTAGAATCAATCCCCAGTAGGGGAATAGACTTCCGTAGGAGTATCAAGGGAAACCCACAACGTTTGGCAAAATCAAAATCCATCAGGTTAATAGCTGCTCCCGAATCAACAAAAGCCTATCAGGGAGCAAATCAGGGTAACAGTCAACAAAAATTTAGTCTGAACACTACCCAAGACAACTGAGCGTGCAAAATGTCTTCCCCGCTTAGGGCAGACAGAAATAGCATGAGAGGCATCACCACAATAGAAACATAACCCATTGCGTTTTCGAAACTCATGACGCTGTGCCCCAGAAGCCACTCTATCACACTGCATGGGTTCAGAAGCTGGCTCACAAGGCAACACTATTCCACGCATACCTTTACGCTCACCCAAACGTCTGTCAATTTGAATTGCTAATGACATAGAATCATTGAGACCAGAGGGAGCAGGGAAACCCACCATAACATCTTTTACATTCTCTGACAGCCCCTAACGAAAAAGGGCTGCCAAAGCATCATCATTCCATTTGGTTAGGACTGCCCATTTTCGGAATTTCTGACAGTACAACTCAGCATCTTCAAGACCCTGATGTAATGCCAACAAGATCTTTTCAGCTTGATCAGTGACATTAGGTTCATCATACAATAACCCCAGAGCCTGAAAAAATACATCAACATCACTCAAAACAGGGTCCCCAGGTGTCAGGGAAAAAGCCCAATCCTGAGGATCGCCGCGCAGGAGAGAGATGACAATTTGAGCCTGCTGTGCTGCGTTCCCTGAGGACTTAGGTTTTAAGGCAAAAAACAACTTACAGTTATTTTTGAAATTCAGAAATTTGGCCTGATCTCCCAAAAACAAATCTGGCATGGGAATCCTAGGTTCCACAACCGGCAACCCAGCAAGATAGACAGCAATACTCCTAACCTCAGTGGCAAGCTGATCCACACGGCCAGACAGCTGTGCAGGCTCCATTGAGAGAAAAAAAAATCCTCCTCAGCACCCAGAGAAAAAGAGGGAAAAAAATGCAAGAAACAGAAAAAAAAAAAATCTGACAACTCTGACAACTTTTTTCTTTCCGCACTATTTTTCCCTTCTGTGAGTACCATACAATTTTAAGTTTGGCCGGTGATACTGTTATGTTTTGGTAGCTGAGGAGAGCAGGCAAAAACGGCAATACACCAGAGAGGTTGGAATCTATTGGATTGCAGTACCCTGACTAACCACCACAACTAAAGGCAGCCGTGGAGCGTTCCTACGTTGGTCCTAGACGCCTCGTCACAGCCTGAGAGATTAACTACACCTAAAGATAGAAAGAGGAAAGCTATCTGCCCCGGAGCAGATCCCCAAAGAACATAGGAAGCCCCCAAACATGTAATGGCGGTTAGACAAGAGGAAATACAGACACAGACAGAAAATAGTATGAGCAAACGCTGGGGCCAAATCTGCCTAGACAGAAAAGGATAGAAAGGATATTCACTGCAATCCAAAAAAACCCAAAAAAATGCCGACGCTACTGATTGCAAAAAACCTGAGATCACACGACCTCTACCACCTAAATCAGTTCTCTGGTGTAACAAAACTAAGCCGCAGCCACTGAAAAAACTGGAAAAGGCAAATGAACAAATAACAGTGGCTCCAGCTGAACTGAGAGGAGCCCAAGCCCCCCGGGGGGAACCTGGCTAACCTCACAGAAATGTAGAGAAATATGCAAAAGGTAAGCACAAAAACAAAAACAGAAAATATCTTATCTGAAAGCAGAAGAAGAGGCAAGACTCAGCAAGCTTCCAAGTGAACCAGGAACCACAGTTGAGACAAGAACAATTGATCACCGGCAACCATGAAGGGAGGGAACCTCCCTTATATAAGACCACTCTGTGACTCCTGATTGCCAATCCTCATTGAATGTTTCAGTACTGTTTGTAACCACCAGAGGGAGCTTCTGCTCACAATTCATTTCCAAAACATTCACAACACTTGTCCCTGTTATATGATGAATAGTTTCCTTGTCCCTGTTATCTGGTGAATAGTCTCCTAGTCCGTGTTATCTGGTTAATAGTTTCCGTGTCCCTATTATCTGGTGAATAGTTTCCTTGTCCCTGTTATCTGGTGAATAGTTTCCTTGTCCCTGTTATCTGGTGAATAGTTCCTTGTCTCTGTTTTCTGATGAATAGTTTCCTTGTTCCTGTTATCTGGTGAATAGTTTCCTTGTCCCTGTTATCTGGTGAATAGTTTCCTTGTCCCTATTATCTGGTGAATAGTTTCCTAGTCCCTGTTATCTAGTGAATAGTTTCCTAGTCGCTGGTATCTAGTGTCATTTCATAATGTTAAGTTCTTTAGTTTCTCAGTCCCTTGTATCTATGGATAATTTCTTAAGTCTATTGGTTTGGTTTTCCAGTCTCGGGTTGTTCAGTGGTTTGACTCACCAGTCCCTGGTATAGATTGTCAATCTTGGTTATAAAGTAGTTTGGTTCACCAGTCTCTGGAATTGAGTGTCAGTCCCAGTTGCACAGTATATTGGTTCACCAGCAATAGATAATCAGTGTCAGTCAAAATTGTACAGTACTTTGGCTCACCAGTCTTTGATATTGAGAGCCAATCCCGGCTGTCCAGTAGTTTGGTTCACCAGTCCATGGTATTGAGTGTCAGTTGCAATTGTCCACTGATTTGTTTCATCAGTTCCTAGTGTCTATTGGCATTATCTGTTCTGTAGTGATTTGGTCTACCAGTCCCTGATATCTAGTAACAACTGCATACATACATGATGATTTGGCTTTCAAGCCGCTACTTGCTAGTACTGTATATTTTGAGAGCTCCTTATATCTGGTAATTTGTCCCACCACTCCCGGATGTCTTATGAAAGTTCCTTATATGCAGTAGTTTGTTTCACCAGCCCCTGTTAACTGGTGAGAACCTTTGATGCTCAGTATTTTGGTGTCCATTTGCTGGTCTAGTGACAGTCCTTCATTTCCAGTGGTTTAGTTCACCAGTTTCTGGAATTTAGTGTTGTTTTTGATGGCTACTAAAGTTCTTCTCTAGTGTTATATACTGCCAGGGCCGCCATCAGGGCATGAGAACCCTTACTGCTGTATGGGGCCCGGTCATTAGGGGGGGCCCGCCGCCCGAGCACGCAGGTCCGCGCTCGGGCCCGGGGGCCCCCAACATTTTGAGGCTCCCCCTGCACCTCAAGTGGCCCCCAGCTAGCGGCACATCACGCAGCCGCTATGGGGCCCCTGTGTGGCAGGGGGGCCCGCCTGCCCCCAGCGCCGACTCCCCCCGCCGCTGCATTGAACTATACCGGCGTCAGCCGGCACAGTTCAAAGCGATGATGGAGGAGAGAGCGTCAGCTGACGCTCCCTCTCCCATCATTCCCTGCTCTGCCTCTGACACAGCGCGCTCACTGTGTGCCGGGCAGAGCAGGAGACAGGAGCTGGGAGCAGCGCTGGCACGAGGATGAGGTGAGGAGTGTTTTTTTTTTATAAATCTGTCCTGCTGTGGGGCCGGCCATTCCTGGGGGGGGGAGGAGAGATGAGGGCTGTAAATGTGGGCCCTGCTGTATACTATGGAGGCCCTGCTATATCCAATGGGGCCCTGCTGTCTACTATAGGGGCCCTGCAATATACAATGGGGGCCCTGCTGTCTACTATAGGGGCCCTGCTATATCCAATGTGGGCCCTGCTGTATACTATGGAGGCCCTGCTATATCCAATGGAGGCCCTGCTGTCTACTATAGGGGCCCTGCATATATGGGGGCCCTGCTATATCCAATGTGGGCCCTGCTGTATACTATGTGGGCCCTGCTATATCATGGGGCCCTGCTGTCACTATGTGGGCCCTGCTATATACTATGTGGGCCCTGCTATATACAATGTGGGCCCTGCTATATACTATGTGGGCCCTGCTGATATACTTGTGGGCCCTGCTGTAACTATGTGGGCCCTGCTATATACTATGTGGGCCCTGCTATATACTATGTGGGCCCTGCTATATACTATGTGGGCCCTGCTGTATACTATGTGGGCCCTGCTGTATACTATGTGGGCCCTGTATACGTGGCCTGCTGTATACTATGTGGGCCCTGCTGTATACTATGTGGGCCCTGTTGTACAATGTGGGCCCTGCTGTATACAATGTGGGCCCTGCTATATACTATGTGGGCCCTGCTGTACACTGTGGGCCCTGCTATATACTATGTGGGCCCTGCTATATACTATGTGGGCCCTGCTATATACTATGTGGGCCCTGCTATATACTATATGTGCCCTGCTATATACTATGTGGGCCCTGCTGTATACAATGTGGGCCCTGCTATATACTATGTGGGCCCTGCTATTTACTATGTGGGACCTGCTATATACTATGTGGTCCCTGCTATATACTATGTGGGCCGTGCTATATATGGCTAACTAGTGGGCCGTGCTATATACTATGTGGGCCCTGCTATATACTATGTGGCCGTGCTATACACTATCCGGGCCGCGCTATACACTATGTGGGTTGTGTTATATACTATTGGGGGATATATTATATTTTATAGGGTGGCTGTGTTATATACTATGTGGCTGTGTAATATACTATAGGGGGCTACGTTATATTCCTTTGGGGAGGCAGACTGTATGATATTCTATTTGGGGATACATTTATTCTATGGGGGCTGTATTATATTTATTATATTCTATGAGGGGTGATTGCATCATACTCTATGAGGGGGCTCCATTATACTGTATGAGGTGGCTACATTGTATTCTATGGGGGCTGCATTATATTCTATGGGGGCTAGATTATATTTTATGGGGGCTTCATTATACTTTGAGGGGGCTCTATTATATTCTATGGGGGGTTTACATTATACTCTGTGGGGTGGTTGCATTATACTCTGTGGGGTGGTTGCATTATACTTGGGGTGGTTGCAATATACTCTGTTGGGTGGTTGCCTTATACTCTGTGGGTTGGCTGCATTATGCTCTGTGGGGTGGCTGCATTATGCTCTATAGGCTGACTGCATTATACTATATGTGGGCTGCATTATACTGTATCGAGGACTATGGGGAATACATTATATCATATGAAGAACTATGGGGTGCATTATACTATGGGAAGTGAATTGTACTACATGGATGACTATGGCGGTGCATTATACTATATGGAGCACTATGAGGAGTGTATTATACTATATGGATGACTGAGTGTATTTTAATATATTGAGGGCTATTAGGAGTGTATTATACTATATGGAGGACTATGGATACATTATATGTAGTGCACATTATAATATATGGAGGACTATGGGGTGTATTATACTAAACAAGCAAAATGCTGCATATTCATCGAGTGATTGGTGTTAATGTGTCATTGGTGAGAGCATGGTGCAGAAGTGAAGTTTTTCCATGAAAGGGCGGAGGGATTTTGGAAGGTTTATGTGGTGGAGGAGGAGCTAGGGTGGATACGGAACTGGGGGGTGGAGCCTGGGCGGAGTCTCAAGGGGGCCCCATAAATTTTGCCAGTATGGGGCCCCGAAATTCCTAGTGGCAGCCCTGTATACTGCCTCATTTACTAGTCTCTGTTATCTACTGACAGTCCCTGATGTCAAGTGCTTTGGTTTTTCAGTCCTTGGTGTTAAGTCCTTAATGTCTCGCATTAGTTCCCTAATCCCTGACAACTCGCGTCAGTTCCTGATGAGGTTTAGTTTCCAAGTTCGCAGTACTTTGAGAAAGACTCATTGCTGTTTGCTATTTTTTTTGATGGAATAAAGGAATTTCTTTCCCCAAAGTGCTCCGGTATTTTTTAATGTTTTGGTTTAGTTCCTAATACTCCCTGTGTTACTTTTCTAAACTAACTGCAGGCAACGAACAAGCTGTCATCAGTTTCATGTCCTGAGTTGAGAAGGGGCGGCTGTCATTAGTTCATTGAACTGATAACGCTGAAGCCACAGATATTAGTCCCCTGTCCTCATAAAGGAGGAGAGGGTGTCATCAGTCCCATGTCCTGATGAAGGGAGAGGGGTGTCATCAGTACTATGCCTGATAAGGAGGAGGAACAACTGTGATCAGTCCCAGTCCAGATATAGGAGGAGCGGCTGTCATTAGTCCTATGCCCTGATAGAGGATGAAAGGTTGTCATAAGTCTCATGCCTCACACCTTTACTCCCCGTCACATAAACACATTGTAGTCCACTCAGTTGTAAGTCAGGGTCCACTCCACACTGCCGGGGCTCCTTTTCTTTCAGCATCACACATTGAGAGTCAGAAGCCAAGTTAGTTTTCAGCAAATCATATTTTCTTTAGCTCTTCCAGTTTAGTCACAGAAACAGCACAAGATTCTTAGCAGAATATCACCATTCCGTTCCCTCTCTCTCCTCCGTCCCGGTATCACAGCTTTCTGACTGGTCAGACTAACCCGCTTCTGGAGTTCCCCGCCCGCTTCCCTCTCCGAAGGTGAAGTTGAAGGATGGCTCATCCATTCCTTACAAGGCTCAGTCCTCAGACATTAAGAGTTGTTTCCACAAAGTTAGCTGCTACCTGTCACGCTGTCACTGCGTACAGGAGGTCAGGGTCCTATGCTGACCCTAAGCTGGGGCCCTGACTAATCCCTCTACCTGGAGGTACTGTTAATGGTACAGAGGTCCAGGCCGCCAGCGTAACCCTACCTCCTGAGAATCCCTGAACCTCAGTAATCTACTCCTGAGAAGGACCCCGATCACAACAGTAGGGGACAGGGTAGTAAATGCTTATACACAGTACTAGATGAACGAGACAGTACAAGGGGAAAACCAAAAACCACCTTGCATACAAAAACTCACACCACAATAACAGAGGGAACACAAACGGGTAAGGAGATAAATGATAAAGCGAGGAAGGGAAAAAACCACACCGAGTACACTTCGCTCCAAACTCTTCAATACCACGATCCGCTCTGAGGGTCTGTATGAAATGATTTCACCGACAACTACCCTATCAGACCGGCAGGTATTTGAAGGAGTCCCAATACTGCAGAATTAACTGCAGCTGGGTGAGGCTGGGCCTCGTCTAGCACAGAGAGAGAGAATTAACTCCCTCACTGCCGAAAAACACCAAGCACCAAAAACTCAGCTGCGAGAAGTCAGGCTGTGCAATCGCGACGATCTTCGTGGCGACACACCCGTGACAGTACCCCCCCTTCTACGAGGGGCCTCCGGACCCTCAGGGCCAGGTTTATCCGGGTGAGTCGTGTGGAAGGCCCGAATTAATCGGTCTGCGTTAATATCCGACGCAGGAACCCACATCCTCTCCTCAGGACCATACCCTTCCAATGAACCAGGTACTGAAGGGACCGGCGATTAAAACGTGAATCGACGACTTTCGATACCTGAAACTCCAAGTTACCATTGACCACCACTGGAGGAGGAGGTAAAGGTGACGGTATCACCGGCGCCACATACCTCTTAAGCAAAGATCTGTGGAACACGTTGTGAATTTTAAACGTAGGGGGGAGGTCAAGACGGAATGCCACCGGATTAATTATAGAACTGATCCTGTACGGCCCGATGAACCTGGGACCCAGTTTCCAGGAGGGAACCTTAAGTTTTATATTCTTGGTAGACAACCATACCCGATCGTTCACACTTAGGTCCGGACCAGACACTCTCCTCCTATCAGCCATACGTTTGTATCGGTTCCCCATAGTACTCAGATTATTCAGCACCCCTCTTTACACTGAAGCGAGTGATGACGAAATCGTTCCTCCTCAGGAACCCCCGAAGAGCCCCCCCTACTGAAAGTACAAAACTGGGGGTGAAAACCATATGCCCCAAAAAACGGGGACTTACCAGTGGACTCGCTCCGCCTATTATTAAGAGCAAACTCCGCCAGAGGTAAGAAAGAAGCCCAGTCCTCCCTTTTCTCTGACACAAAACACCGGAGATATGTCTCCAAGCTCTGGTTCAGAAGTTCCGTCTGACCATTGGTCTGAGGATGAAAAGCCGATGAAAATGATAAATGCATCCCCCGTCGTGTACAAAATGCCTTCCAGAATTTGGACAGAAACTGAGACCCCGATCCGACACCACATCGGAGGTACCCCGTGAAGCCTCACAATCTCCCCAATGAACACCTGCGCAAGAGCTTTAGCATTAGGAAGAGCAGGAAGAGCGATAAAATGTGCCATCTTGCTGAACCTGTCCACTACAACGAGTATGACCGTTTTACCCGAAGACAGCGGGAGGTCCGTAATAAAGTCCATAGACAGATGAGTCCAAGGACGCTCCGGGATCTTCAAAGGTAAGAGGGCCCCAGACGGACGGGTATGTGGGGTCTTAGAGCGCGCACAAACCCCACAGGACGCAACAAAAGTTACCACCTCCCTATGTAAGTTAGGCCACCAAAACTGACGCGAGAGGAGATCCTCAGTTGCTTTACTCCCTGGGTGTCCTGCCAAAGCTGAGTTATGGTGTGCCTCGATCACCTTTTGTCGCAACTGATCTGGAACAAACAGTCTCCCTGGAGGTCCAACAGGGGCGTCCCCCTGAGCCTCCAATACCGCCTCCTCAAGCTCAGAGCATACTGCCGACACCACCACCCCCTCCTGAAGGATAGGAACCGGGTCATCCGTATTCCCGGCCCCAGGGAAACTACGAGATAAGGCATCCGCCTTTACATTTTTTGACCCCGGACGATATGTGACGACAAAATTAAACCTGGTAAAAAACAACGACCACCTAGCTTGTCTGGGATTCAGACGTTTTGCGGACTCAAGATATAGCAGGTTCTTGTGATCGGTGATGACGGTGACCGGATGGACTGCCCCCTCCAAAAAATGGCGCCACTCCTCAAAAGCTAACTTAATGGCCAAGAGTTCCCTATTGCCGACATCGTAATTCCTCTCAGCGGACGACAATTTTTTAGAGAAAAAAGCGCACGGATGCCACTTACCAGGGGACGAACCTTGTGATAATACTGCTCCCACCCCTACCTCAGAAGCGTCTACCTCTACAATGAATGGCTGTGACGCATCAGGTTGAATGAGTATGGGTGCCGAGGCAAAACATTTTTTCAAGGAGGAGAATGCTTGACAAGCCTTGTCAGACCACCTAGAAAAATCTGTCCCTTTTTTTGTCATGTCTGTGAGAGGTTTAACCATGGATGAGAAATTACGAATAAATTTCCGGTAATAATTAGCAAACCCCAGGAAACGTTGTAGAGCCTTAAGATTCTCTGGTAGATCCCACTCAAGAACTGCCCGCACTTTCCCAGGGTCCATACGAAAACCGGATGCTGACACCAGGAAGCCTAAAAACTGGAGTTCCTGTACGGTGAACACACACTTTTCCCATTTGGCGTACAGTTTATTATCCCGCAAGATCTGTAACACCTGCCTAACATGCTCCTGATGAGACACAAGATCTGGCGAGTAAATTAAGATATCATCCAGATATATGACAACAAACTGTCCCACCAGGCGGCGAAAAATGTCATTAACAAAGTGTTGGAACACCGCCGGAGCCTTAGTCAGACCGAATGGCATGACAAGGTTCTCATAATGCCCCTCCGGAGTGTTAAACGCCGTCTTCCACTCATCCCCTTCCTTCATCCTAATCAGATTATACGCCCCCCTGAGATCCAACTTAGAGAACCTATTGGCGCCCACGATCTGATTGAAGAGATCGGGGATAAGTGGGAGCGGACACGGATCTCGGACCGTAATCCGATTAAGTTCACGGAAATCCAGGCAAGGGCATAGGCCTCCATCTTTCTTCTTCACAAAGAAGAACCCCGCGGCCACCGGGGAAGATGAAGGTCTAATATGCCCCTTAGCCAGACTTTCAGAAATATAATCCTTCATGGCCTGCCTCTCAGGACCAGATAGGTTATACAACCTAGATTTAGGTAACTTGGCCCCAGGGAGCAGTTTTACAGAACAGTCATACACGCGATGAGGAGGTAGTTCCTGACACCCTTTCTCCGAGAATACATCCTCAAAATCCGCCCAGAAATGGAGGTAAGACTCTAGGAGCGACCGCACCGATGACCGTATTGTCACGCGGTCTTATGATATGTGTACGATGTCAGTAAACTATTCTTAAAAGAACAACACTCTATACAACATATAGATTAGCAACATCAGCATGTAAATATAGAATAGATTTACCTGACACGATATCCGTTGAACTCAGGGTTAATCTTGAGGACTTGATACACTGTCACAGGAAAGAGGAGGACCGGGGGTCTAACCTGACCCTAAACTGGGGTCCTAACTAATCCCTCACCTTGGAGGTACTGATAATGGTTCAGAGGTCCAAGTCTCCAGCCTAACCCTGTCTCCTATCAGTCCCTGAACCCTGTAATCAGTTCTAAGAAGGATACTGATTACCACCAAAGGGATATGGGCTGATCTCTGCTAAATACACAGATTAGACATATAAGACAGACTGGAGAAAACACAGACTTGCATACACACTCAAACACAGAAGGAACATAAATGATCTGGGATATTAAACTCTAAGCAAGGTGAGCTTAAAACAACTAAGGAGCTCTTTAACTTAAGTCTATACAGATACAATCCTATCTGTGGTCTGCATGAAGAATTTCACTGGCAACTCCCAACACAGACAACCAGAGATTTAAAGGAAACCAATCAACAAATAATTAATTGCAGCCGGGAGAAACTGCACCCAGTCCCAGAACTGAGCACAGACAGAATTAACTCCCTAACTGCCAAACACAAAGAAACAGCAACTCAGCTGTGAGAAGTCAGAATGTGCAACCGCGACGATCTTCGTGGCGATGCACACATGACAGTACCCCCCCTTCTACGAGGGGCCTCCGGACCCTCAGGGCCAGGTTTGCCAGGGTGAGTTCTGTGGAAGGTCCGCACCAAACGATCTGCGTTAATGTCAGACGCAGGAACCCACGTCCTCTCCTCTGGACCATACCCCTTCCAATGCACCAAGTACTGAAGGGACCGGCGATTCAGACGTGAGTCAATGATCTTTGACACTTGAAACTCCAAGTTACCATTGACCACCACTGGAGGAGGAGGTAGAGGTGATGGTATGACTGGTGCCACGTACCTCTTAAGTAATGACTTGTGGAACACATTGTGGATTTTAAACGTAGGAGGGAGGTCCAGACGAAATGCCACAGGATTAATTATGGAACTGATCCTGTACGGCCCGATGAATCTGGGGCCCAGCTTCCAGGAGGGAACTTTAAGTTTTATATTCCTGGTAGACAACCATATCAGATCGTTCACATTAAGATCTGGACCAGAAACTCTCCTCCTATCAGCCATACGTTTATAACGTTCCCCATAGCACTTAGATTATTCAATACACCTCTCCACACTGAAGCAAGTGACGACGAGAAACGCTCCTCCTCAGGAACCCCAGAAGGGCCCCCCCCATTGAATGTACAAAACTGGGGATGAAAACCATATGCCCCAAAAAACGGGGACTTACCAGTGGACTCGCTCCGCCTGTTGTTAAGAGCGAACTCTGCCAGAGGCAAGAAAGAAGACCAGTCCTCCTGGTTCTCTGAGACAAAACACCGAAGATAAGTCTCTAGGCTTTGATTCAGACGCTCTGTCTGACCATTGGTCTGCGGATGAAAAGCCGAGGAAAATGACAATTGCATCCCCCGACGTAAACAAAATGCCCTCCAAAACTTGGACACAAACTGAGACCCCCTATCTGACACCACATCAGAAGGCAACCCATGAAGTCTCACAATCTCCCCAATGAACACCTGCGCCAGAGTTTTAGCATTAGGGAGGGCAGGAAGAGCAATGAAATGTGCCATCTTACTGAACCTGTCAACAACCACCAGTATGACAGTCTTCCCTGACGACTGAGGAAGGTCCGTGATGAAGTCCATAGACAAATGAGTCCATGGACGCTCCGGAAGTTTCAAGGGTAAGAGGGTCCCAGACGGACGGGTATGAGGGGTCTTAGAGCGAGCACAAACCCCACAGGACGCGACAAAAGTTAAAACATCTTTATTAACGTTAGGCCACCAAAACCGGCGAGAAAGGAGATCTAAAGTAGCCTTACTCCCTGGATGTCCTGCTAAAGCAGAATTATGATGTGCCTCAATAACCTTTTGTCTCAACTGATTTGGGACAAACAGTCTCCCTGGAGGTCCTGCAGGGGCGTCCCCCTGAGCCTCTAACACCTCCTCCTCAAGCTCAGAACATACAGCCGACACTACCACCCCCTCCTGAAGGATAGGAATCGGGTCATCCATTTTCCCGGCCCCTGGGAAACTGCGAGACAAGGCATCCGCCTTAACATTCTTAGATCCAGGGCGATAAGTGACAACAAAATTAAACCTGGTAAAAAACAACGACCATCGAGCTTGTCTGGAATTCAGACGCTTAGCAGATTCCAAATACAGCAGGTTCTTGTGATCAGTAATGACGGTGACCGGGTGGACTGCCCCCTCCAAAAAGTGACGCCATTCTTCAAAAGCCAACTTAATGGCCAAAAGTTCCCTATTGCCGATATCATAATTCCTTTCGGCGGACGACAATTTTTTAGAAAAGAAAGCGCACGGATGCCATTTACCAGGGGACGGACCCTGGGACAATATTGCACCCACCCCTACGTCAGACGCGTCCACCTCCACAATGAACGGCTGTGATGCATCTGGTTGGATGAGAACGGGTGCCGAAGCAAAACATTTTTTCAAAGAGGAAAAAGCTTGGCAAGCTTTGTCCGACCATTTAGAAAAATCCGTCCCTTTTCTTGTCATGTCAGTGAGAGGTTTGACAACAGATGAGAAATTACAAATAAATTTCCGGTAGTAGTTAGCAAACCCCAGAAAATGCTGCAGAGCCTTAAGATCCTCTGGCTGATCCCATTCAAGCACTGCTCTCACCTTTTCAGGGTCCATACGGAAACCGGAGGCTGACACCAAGAAACCCAAAAACTGAAGTTCCTGTACGGCGAATACACACTTTTCCAGTTTGGCGTATAGTTTATTGTCTCGCAAGACACAAGATCTGGTGAGTAAATTAAAATGTCATCCAAATATACGACCACAAACAGCCCCACCAGATGACGAAAAATGTCATTAACAAAATGTTGGAATACTGCTGGTGCAGTAGTCAGACCAAAAGGCATGACAAGGTTCTCATAATGTCCCTCCGGCGTGTTAAACGCCGTTTTCCACTCATCCCCCTCTTTTATCCTAATCAGATTATACGCCCCCCTGAGATCCAATTTAGAGAACCATTTGGCGCCAACAATTTGATTGAAGAGATCAGGAATCAGAGGGAGTGGATACGGATCTCGAACAGTAATCCGATTAAGTTCGCGGAAATCCAAGCAAGGGCGTAGGCCTCCATCTTTTTTCTTCACAAAGAAGAACCCCGCGGCCACTGGGGAAGATGAAGGTCTAATATGCCCTTTGGCCAGACTTTCCGAAATATAATCTTTCATAGCCTGCCTCTCAGGACCAGAAAGGTTATATAACCTAGCTTTAGGTAACTTAGCATCAGGAAGTAAATTAATAGAGCAGTCATACACGCGATGAGGAGGCAACTCCTGACACCCCTCCTCAGAGAACACATCCCCAAAGTCCTCCAAAAAAGGAGGCAAAGTACTAGGCACGACCGCACTGATGACTGTGTTCATGCAGTTACTTTTGCAAAACTCCCCCCATTGGCTTATATCTCTGGACTGCCAATTAATCACAGGGTTATGTTTAACCAACCAAGGAAGTCCCAACACAATAGGAGTAGGTAGACCCTCCAACACATAACAAGATAATAGTTCCCTATGTATTGCCCCTACCCGAAGGTCAATGTTATGAACCTCATGAACAAAGCTACCTTGGTCGAGAGGCCTGGCGTCAATGGAGAATATAGGGATCGGTTTGACCAATACACTCAGATGCATACCTTGAGCCTGAGCAAACTGAGCGTCAACCAGATTAGCCCCGGACCCACTATCAAGAAGAACAGAAAATCTCTCCACTCTCGTACCAACCACCACCTCCACTGGTACAAGGAACTGAGAAGAACTAGCGGACGAAATACATACTCCCAGGTTGTCGTCCACCACACAACCTGGGATTAACAGTTTTCCGGCGACTTTTTGCTCAACAAGGCACGGGATGGACATCCCCCAACAAAATGTCCCTCTTTCCCGCAGAAGAAACACCTTCTAGTCCTGCGGCGTACCGCCAATCCCCTCCTACGAAATGATGTCCCTCCCAACTGCATAGGCTCCTCCGAACAGACAAGGGGAACCTCAACATAAGGGACTTTAGTAGTAGGTGGAGTAACAACAGGGGGCGGAGTTACCTCGCACCTCTCCCGGAGCCGTCTATCAGTACGGATAGCTAGGGCCATAGCAGCCTCCAGTGATGGAGGAGAATCATACTGAGCCAAAACGTCCTTTAATTTGTCAGAAAGCCCATGACAAAACTGGCTCCTAAGAGCTGGGTCATTCCACTGAGTATCTGTGGCCCATCTACGGAACTCAGAAGCAAATTCCTCCGCCGGACGATCTCCCTGCTGTATCTTACGTAATTTTGTCTCAGCAAGAGAGACCCGATCTGGGTCATCATATACCAAACCCAGGGCAGTAAAAAATCGATCTACTGACTGTAGAGCCGGGGATCCCGGAGGAAGGGAGAAGGCCCAGGATTGAGGGTCCCCTTGTAGAGCGAGATAACAATTCCCACTCTCTGCTCTTCACTCCCTGATGATCGAGGCCGAAGCCGAAAATACAATTTACATGCTTCCCTGAAGGTAAAAAATTTGTCTCGCCCACCAGTGAACCTGTCCGGGAGAGCTACTTTAGGTTCAAATCTGGTTTGCTCCGAGGGAGACAAAACTTTGGACTTAATGTCCGTCAGCTCCATGGATAATCCCTGCAACTGCAGAGCCAGCTGGGCTACTGGATCCATGGCAACTGGGAATAATTTTATGGCCAGTGAAAATGTCACGCGGTCTTATGATATGTGTACGATGTCAGTAAACTATTCTTAAAAGAACAACACTCTATACAACATATAGATTAGCAACATCAGCATGTAAATATAGAATAGATTTACCTGACACGATATCCGTTGAACTCAGGGTTAATCTTGAGGACTTGATACACTGTCACAGGAAAGAGGAGGACCGGGGGTCTAACCTGACCCTAAACTGGGGTCCTAACTAATCCCTCACCTTGGAGGTACTGATAATGGTTCAGAGGTCCAAGTCTCCAGCCTAAAGGTACTGCCACACTAAGCTATCCCGCTAGCGATCTCGTTAGCGTTGCATACTAATGAGATCGCTAGCGGGATTGTTTCTATATCGCTAAATGCGGCCACATTTAGCGATATAGTTAACGACGCTATCGCCGTTAGCGATCTTCTTAACGACTTTAGCGGTACAAAAGTACCGCTAAATCGCTAAGAAAAGGTGCCACACAGCGATTAGATACTTACCCAGCGGGAGCGCCAGCGATGAAATAGGGTCCGGAACGATTCCAGCGACGAGCGAGATCACAGCAGGAAGCTCGTCGCTGGCAGCTGCCGCACTGAACAATATCGCTAACGGGATCGCTAAATAGTGACGTTTTTTAGCGATCCCGTTAGCGATATTGTTTAGTGTGGCATACCCTTAACCCTGTCTCCTATCAGTCCCTGAACCCTGTAATCAGTTCTAAGAAGGATACTGATTACCACCAAAGGGATATGGGCTGATCTCTGCTAAATACACAGATTAGACATATAAGACAGACTGGAGAAAACACAGACTTGCATACACACTCAAACACAGAAGGAACATAAATGATCTGGGATATTAAACTCTAAGCAAGGTGAGCTTAAAACAACTAAGGAGCTCTTTAACTTAAGTCTATACAGATACAATCCTATCTGTGGTCTGCATGAAGAATTTCACTGGCAACTCCCAACACAGACAACCAGAGATTTAAAGGAAACCAATCAACAAATAATTAATTGCAGCCGGGAGAAACTGCACCCAGTCCCAGAACTGAGCACAGACAGAATTAACTCCCTAACTGCCAAACACAAAGAAACAGCAACTCAGCTGTGAGAAGTCAGAATGTGCAACCGCGACGATCTTCGTGGCGATGCACACATGACACGTATTCATGCAGTTTTTATTACAGAATTCACTCCATTGGCTTATCTCTCTGGATTGCCAATTAATAACCGGTTATGCTTAGTTAACCAAGGAAGGCCCAACACTATAGGAGTGGGAAGACCCTCCAACACGTAACAAGACAACAGTTCTTTATGTATCGCCCCCACTTGAAGATTTACGTTATGCACTGCTTGCAAAAAACTTCCCTGACCGAGAGGCCTGGCGTCGATCGAAAATATGGGGACGGGTTTAGCCAACACACTCAATCGCATACCTTGAACCCGGGCAAACCGAGCGTCCACCAGATTAGCCCCGGCCCAACTATCCAGAAGAACAGATATCCTCTCAGTTCTCGTACCCACCACCACCTCCGCCGGTACGAGAAACTGAGACGAACCTAGGGAAGAAATACATACTCCCAGATTGTCGTCCACCACACAACCTGGGATCAATAGTTTTCCGACGACCCTTTACTCTGCAAAGGACGGGATGGACACCCCCCAATAAAATGTCCCTTTCTCCCGCAGAAGAAACACCTTCCTGTCTTGTGGCGCACCGCCGGTCCCCTCCCCGGAAATGATGTCCCTCCTAACTGCATAGGCTCCTCTGGACTGACCAGGGGAACCTCCATATAAGGGGCCCTTGTAGAAGGTGGAGTCATCACAGGGGGCGGAGTTACCCCGCACCTCTCCCGAAGCCGTCTGTCAATGCGAATAGCAAGGGCCATAGCGGCTTCCATGACGCGGGAGGGTCATACTGTGCCAATACATCCTTTAATTTGTCAGATAAACCTTGACAAAACTGGCTCCTAAGAGTCGGGTCATTCCACTGGGTGTCCGTGGCCCACCTACGGAACTCCGAACAGAATTCCTCTGCCGGACGATCTCCCTGCTGGATCCTACGTAACTTAGATTCAGCAAGGGAGATCCGATCCGGGTCATCATATACGAGACCCAGAGCTACGAAAAACCTATCCACTGACTGGAGAGCCGGGGAGCCCGGGGAAGAACGCCCATGATTGTGGGTCCCCTTGTAGGAGCGAGATGACAATTTCCACCCTTTGTTCTTCACTCCCTGATGACCGTGGCCGCAGCCGAAAGTGCAACTTACATGCCTCCCGGAAAACAAAAAACTTGTCCCGCCCCCCAGTAAACCTGTCAGGGAGAGCTACTTTAGGTTTGGTCCGGCTTGCTCCGGGGGATACAAAACCTTGGACTTAACGGCCGCCAGCTCCATGGACAAACTCTGCAACTGCCGAGCTAGACTGGCTACTGGATCCATGGAGGCTGGAGAGAATCTTTTGTCGGTCGGTGAAAATGTCACGCTGTCACTGCGTACAGGAGGTCAGGGTCCTATGCTGACCCTAAGCTGGGGCCCTGACTAATCCCTCTACCTGGAGGTACTGTTAATGGTACAGAGGTCCAGGCCGCCAGCGTAACCCTACCTCCTGAGAATCCCTGAACCTCAGTAATCTACTCCTGAGAAGGACCCCGATCACAACAGTAGGGGACAGGGTAGTAAATGCTTATACACAGTACTAGACGAACGAGACAGTACAAGGGGAAAACCAAAAACCACCTTGCATACAAAAACTCACACCACAATAACAGAGGGAACACAAACGGGTAAGGAGATAAATGATAAAGCGAGGAAGGGAAAAAACCACACCGAGTACACTTTGCTCCAAACTCTTCAATACCATGATCCGCTCTGATGGTCTGTATGAAATGCTTTCACCGACAACTACCCTATCAGACCGGCAGGTATTTGAAGGAGTCCCAATACTGCAGAATTAACTGCAGGTGGGTGAGGCTGGTCCTCGTCTAGCACAGAGAGAGAGAATTAACTCCCTCACTGCCGAAAAACACCAAGCACCAAAAACTCAGCTGCGAGAAGTCAGGCTGTGCAATCGCGACGATCTTCGTGGCGACAGACCCGTGACACTACCATTCTTATGCTGCCCTGATATTCTTCCACTACGTGTGACTATCAGCTCTGAGGCCCTGGACTGCTGGGCTCCTTGGCTTAAACGTTCCCCAAACACAACTGTACTGTCCCAGCTCCCTGCTCTCACTCTACCTAACTCCAGGAAACCCCCCCAACTGCTCTTCGGAAGCCCCTCCTAATTAGCCTAATCCTTTTGGTCTAACTAATTCCTATCCTATTCTATTGTACTCCCCCTACTGGTCTAAGTCCTACACTGTCCTATATCTGTACAACATATAAACATAGGTACAATGCAATACACAATATATCAACAGTACAAGACGTATGGCGTATACCCGTTTTTACCAGGAACATATGCAAGGAGTGCAGGGCATTAAACTAGCCCCATACCCCTTACACCCTGATAGAGGATGAGCGGTTTTCATCAGTCACATGCCCTGATAGAGGAGAGTTTTTCATCAGTCTCATGCCCTGATAGAGGACAAGCGGTTTTCATCAGTCTCATGTCCAGATAGAGGAGAGTTTTTCATCAGTCTCATGCCCTGATAAATGAGGAGCAGTTTTCATCAGTCTCATGCTCTGATAGAGGAGGAGAGTTTTTCATCAGTCTCATGCCCTGATAGAGGAGGAGCAGTTTTCATCAGTCTCATGTCCTGATAGAGGAGGAGAGTTTTTCATCAGTCTCATGCCCTGATAGAGGAGGAGAGTTTTTCATCAGTCTCATGCCCTGATAGAGAGAAGAGTTTTTCATCAGTCTCATGGCCTGATAGAGGAGGAGAGTTTTTCATCAGTCTCATGTCC
>JARQOD010008354.1:27500-35879 GCA_033576555.1 Oophaga sylvatica | reverse complement strand
ATTATTTTCAGGCTAGGCCTAGCAGTCACCAGCCAAACCACATAACAGCTGCAGCAGGCCGTGTTTGGCCATCAAGTCCAATGGCCCCCACTTTTCAGGCTCCTGTTCCTTTTTGGCAATGATCCAGCTGCCATGTTTGATCCTCCAACCTAGTATGGGCCATTGGCTGGTAACCCTTAGACTTTCTAAACGCAATGTGGCAACAGGTTTCTCACACAATTCTTTATGTATATACAAAAGTGTGGTCATTGTCGGGCAGCACGGTGGCTCAGTGGATAGCACTACAGCCTTGCAGTGCTGGAGCCCTAGGTTCGAATCCCACCAAGGACAACATCTGCAAGGAGTTTGTATGTTCTTCCTGTGTTTGCGTGGGTTTCCTCTGGGTACTCCGGTTTCCTCCCACATTCCAAAAACATACAGATAGGGAATCTAGATTGTGAGCTCCTTCGGGGACAGCGACGATAATGTGTGCAAACTGTAAAGCGCTGTGGAATATGTTAGCGTATATAAAAATAAAGATTATTATAAAAAAAAATAAAGATTATTATAAGAACATTTATGGGTACAGTTTAAAAAATCTACATTTTATTCTTAACACACAGACCTAGTAAACCAGTCTGTCTAAAGATATTTTTCAGCTTTTTCGGTTACCTAATGTTTGTATTGTTCATGTTCACAAAGCATATTAACATATGGCAATACTATTGGATTGGCAGGAGAAAAGATTTTTAAAAAGGTTGCCACGAATATCAGACGTCTGTGACTAGGAAAAGTGTGAAAGAAGATCACCATTAACTGCCAATGCATCCAATTTTGAGTCAACGTCCATTGAAAATGGTAGCCAATACCATTGAGCATCTTAAGGTAGAGCCCAGCAGGACAGGCCATAGCTAAGTCTTAACCAGCATGGATCAGTTACCAAAATTGGTAGTGACTGTCCCTGTGAATGATTTCACTGCCAAGACTCCACAGCTGTGGAGCAGGGAGAGGTAACTATTGCGAGTGCTGGGGCCATAAGCAAGCAGGGGGGCCCAGTCATGGGCGCCAGCACTGGCACAGGGCCCCTCATAGTACGCCCGTGTGTCTGACGGTGAGTGGGCCCATCCCACCTTCAGAGCCACTTTTTGGTACTATGAAGGACCCTGTGCCAGTGCCGTCGCCCGAGAGTGGGAGCCCCCACCTACTCAGGGTATCGGCACTAGCCCGGGGGTTCCAGGAGGTGACCCCGGCCCCCAGATAGAGAGGTGGCAAAAAGTTACATAGGTTGAGGTGTATGCTGGACGTTCTGCAGCTGAAAATGGAGGAATTTTGCTAAAACCTATGTGTCCTGAGGGCAAGGTGGGACAAAATCCTTAGAAACCCATGCATGGTTCATTTTAATAAAGGTTAGATCATCAACGTTTTCTGCCAACAGCCGGGTCCTTCTTTATGTCAGGATTGATCCAGCAGCACTGAATACTCTTTCTGATAGCACACTACCAGCAGGGCAAGCGAGCTCCTGTAAAGCATATTGTGCCAATTCAGGCCAGGTGTCCAGTTTACAGACCCAGTAGTCAAAGGGGAATGACGGGTGAGGGAGAACATCGATAGGGAAGGAGAAATAATTTGTAACCATAGTTGACAACTGCTGTCTCCTGTCTGTTGCTATAGATTGCAGATTATCACCATGCGTGTGAGTGTCTGTGAGAAATCAGTCCACAACATGGTCATGAAACCCCTTTCCAACCCTATGGCTGTGTCGACCACGAACACCTCTTCCATTTGTCCCAGGACGACTTGTGGTAGAACCTGCAACGCTGCTGTTAAATAGGAATGCCTCTAACAAACGGTTTACCAGAGTTGCTTGTTTGTTGGCTAATATTAGCTCTAGGTTCTGTGGCATGATATTATGTAATTTTCCCTTATAGCGTGGATCGAGGATGCTGGTCAACCAGTAGTCGTCATCTGTTATGTTTCGGTAGCTGAGGAGTGCAGGTAAAAAAGGAAATACACCAGAGCAGTTGGAATCTATGAGATTGCAGTACCCTGACTAACCACCGCAACTAGAGGCAGCCGTGGAGCGTTCCTACGTTGGTCCTAGACGCCTCGTCACAGCCTGAGAAACTAACTACACCTAAAGACAGAAATAGGAAAGCTATCTGCCCCGGAGCAGAACCCCAAAGATAATAGAAAGCCCCCAAACATGTAATGGCGGTTAGACAAGAGGAAATACTGACACAGAAAGAAAATAGAATGAGCAAACGCTGGGGCCCAAACTATCTAAATAGAAAAGGATAGGAAGGGCACTTACTGCAATCTCAGAAAACCCTGAAAAACACCAACTCTACTAATTTCAAAATCACCTGAGATCACACGACCTCTACCACCTAAATTAGTTCTCTGGTGTAACAAAATCAAAACAGCAGCCACTGAAAAAACTGGAAAAAGCAAAGTACAAAATCAGTGGCTGAACTAAACTGAGAGGGCAAAGCCCCCGGAGGGGACCCTGAAGGCCCCCACAGAAGTGCAGGACAAAATGCAAAAATATAGCACAAACACAAAAGAAGAAAATGTCTTATCTGATAGCAGGAGAAGCAGACACGACACAGCAGGCTACAAGGGAAACTGGAAAGAAGGATTCAGACCAGAACAATTGATCACCGGCAACCCTGATGGGAAAATGACTCCCTTATATAAGACCAGTCAGTAACACCTGATTCCCAGTCCTCACAATCTTCACTAGTACCGCTTGTAACCACCAGAGGGAGCCTCTGCTCAGAACTCATCTCAAACCCATTCACAACAGTACCCCCCCCTTGAGGAGGGGTCACCGAACCCTCATTTGAGCAACCAGGTCGGTCAGGATGAGTTCTATGATACGCACGGATAAGTCTCCTAGCATGGATGTCCGAAGCAAACACCCAAGAATTGTCTTCCTGACCATAACCTCTCCATTTAACCAAATACTGGAGTCTTCGTCTAGAAAAACGAGAATCCAATATTTTCTCAACCACATACTCCAGATTGCCCTCAACCAAAACAGGGTCAGGAGGCACAGCAGCAGGAACCACTGGCTCAACAAACCTCTTCAACAAGGACTTGTGGAACACGTTATGGATCTTAAATGTCCCTGGAAGAAGCAAACGAAAAGAAACAGGATTAATAATCTCCATGATCTTATAAGGTCCAATGAACCTAGGCTTAAATTTAGGAGATGCTACTCTCATAGGAATATTCTTTGAGGACAACCAGACCAAGTCCCCCACTTTAAACTGAGGACCATCAGTCCTATGCCGGTTAGCAAACCACTGGGCCTTCTCCTGAGAGAGGGACAACCTCTCCACTACCTGGTCCCAAATCTGTTGCATACGCTCAACAACAGAGTCAACACCTGGACAGACAGAAGCTTCCGTCTGTCCTGAAGAAAATCGAGGGTGAAACCCAGAATTACAGAAAAACGGAGACATCAAAGTGGCAGAGCTAGCCCTATTATTAAGAGCAAACTCAGCCAAAGGCAAAAAAGAGACCCAGTCATCCTGATCAGCAGACACAAAGCATCTTAGATAAGTCTCCAATGTCTGGTTTGTTCTCTCAGTTTGACCATTGGTCTGAGGATGAAATGCCGAGGAGAAAGACAATTGAACACCCAGTTTAGAACAAAAAGTCCTCCAAAATCTGGAAACAAACTGGACTCCTCTGTCAGACACAATGTTCTCAGGAATGCCGTGTAAACGAACCACGTGCTGAAGGAACAACGGCACCAATTCAGAGGAGGAAGGCAACTTAGGTAATGGCACAAGATGTATCATTTTGGAAAACCTATCACAAATTACCCAGATGGTGGTCATTCTCTGAGAAACAGGAAGATCGGAAATGAAATCCATAGAGATATGGGTCCATGGTCTCTTGGGCACAGGCAATGGCATCAACAAACCACTAGAGCGAGAGCAAGGCTTGGAGCGAGAGCAAGTCCCGCAGGACTGCACAAATTCCCTGACATCGCGAGACAAGGTAGGCCACCAAAAGGACCGACTAACCAAGTCTCTGGTACCAAAAATTCCGGGATGCCCAGCCAATGCGGAACAATGAATCTCAGACATCACACTCTTTTTCCATTGGTCCGGGACAAACAATTTTCCAACAGGGCAGCGCTCGGGCCTATCCTCCTGACACCCCTCCAGAGCAAGTCTCAAATTGGGCGAGATGGCGGAAAGAACTACACCCTCCTTCAAAATAACAGAAGGATCAGATAACTCAGGAGAGTCCGCAAGGAAACTCCTCGAGAGGGCATCCGCCTTAACATTCTTAGTGCCAGGAAGAAAGGAAACCACAAAATTAAAACGTGTGAAAAACAAGGCCCACCTGGCCTGTCTAGGATTGAGTCGCTTGGCAGATTCCAGATAGACCAGATTCTTATGGTCCGTAAGGACCACCACCTGATGTTTGGCTCCCTCCAGCCAATGTCTCCACTCTTCAAAAGCCCACTTCATGGCCAATAACTCCCGATTACCCACGTCATAATTACGTTCAGTAGGAGAAAATTTTCGAGAGAAAAAGGCACAAGGGTTACTTTTAGAGGTCTCTGGATCTTTTTGGGACAAAACGGCACCTGCCCCAATTTCAGAGGCATCAACCTCCACCTGAAATGGCAGAGAAACATCAGGCTGCCGTAAAACAGGAGCAGAAGTGAATCTCTGCTTAAGTTCCTGAAATGCAGAGACTGCCTCAGGAGGCCAATTCACCACATCAGAACCCTTTCTGGTCAAATCAGTTAATGGTTTAACAATAACCGAGAAATTACCAATAAATTTACGATAAAAATTGGCAAAACCCAAAATCTCTGAAGAGCCCTTAATGAAGTAGGTTGGACCCAATCACAGATGGCCTGAACCTTGACCGGGTCCATTTCAATAACAGATGGGGACAAAATGAATCCCAGAAATGAGATCTTCTGTACGCCAAAAAGACACTTTGATCCCTTCACATACAGAGCATTCTCTCTCAAAATCTGGAATACAGTTCGAACATGTTTCACATGAGAGTCCCAGTCATTAGAAAAAATCAAGATATCATCCAAATAAACAATCAGAAATTTGTCCACAAAATCCCTGAAAATGTCATTCATGAAGGACTGGAAGACGGAAGGAGCATTAGTGAGCCCAAAGGGCATCACTAGGTACTCAAAATGCCCTTCGGGGGTATTGAATGCCGTCTTCCATTCATCCCCGTGCTTAATGCGAATAAGGTTATACGCCCCCCTGAGGTCAAGCTTGGTAAACCAAGTAGCGTTTTTCACCCTGGAAAACAGGTCAGAAATCAAGGGTAACGGGTATTGATATTTCACAGTAATATTGTTCAAGAGACGATAATCAATACACGGCCTTAATGAACCATCTTTTTTGGCCACAAAGAAAAAACCGGCACCTAAGGGTGAAGAGGATGGTCTGATATGACCCTTCTCCAATGATTCCTTGATATAAGACTGCATAGCGTCATGTTCAGGTACAGACAAGTTAAAAAGGCGACCTTTAGGGAATTTACTACCCGGCACTAATTCAATAGCGCAGTCATAGCTCCTATGGGGAGGTAAGGATGCAGATTTACTTTCGCTAAACACATCAGAAAAATCAAACAAAAAGTCAGGAACATCCTGAGCCTGAGGGGAGGCAGAAAAAACAGGAGTGTTGGTATTAACACATTGGCAGCCCCAACTGGTTACAGACACAGATTTCCAATCCAAAACAGGATTATGAGACTGTAACCAAGGGAAACCCAGCACGATAATGTCATGCAGATTATATAGAACCAAAAATTTGCAGCACTCCTGGTGATCAGGTTCAACCCTCATTATCACCTGAGTAGAAAACTGAGGTTTATTCTCAGCCAAAGGGGTAGAATCGATCCCCAGTAGAGGAATAGACTTCTGTAGGGGTATCAAGGGAAACCCACAACGTTTAGCAAAATCATAATCCATCAGGTTAATAGCTGCTCCAGAATCAACGAAAGCCTGAGCAGAAAATGAGGACAGAGAGCATATCAGAGTGACAGTTAATAAAAACTTAGTCTGAACACTACCCAAGACAACTGAGCGTGCAAAACGTCTTCCCCGCTTAGGGCAGACTGAAATAGCATGAGAGGCATCACCACAGTAGAAACACAACCCATTGCGCCCTCGAAACTCATGACGCTGTGCCCCAGACACCACTCCATCACACTGCATGGGCTCAGAAGCTGGCTCACAAGGCAACACCACTCCACGCATACTTCTCCGCTCACGCAAACGTCTGTCAATTTGAATCGCTAATGACATAGAATCATTGAGACCAGAGGGGACAGGGAATCCCACCATAACATCCTTTACATTATCCGACAGACCTTCCGGAAAAGGGCCGCCAAAGCGTCGTCATTCCATTTGGTCAGGACTGCCCACCTACGGAATCTCTGACAGTAAAACTCAGCGTCATCAAGCCCCTGATTTAATGCCAACAAGGCTTTTTCAGCTTGATCAGTGACATTAGGCTCATCGTACAATAACCCCAAAGCCTGAAAAAATGCATCAACATCACTCAAAACAGGATCCCCAGGTGTCAGGGAAAAAGCCCAATCCTGAGGATCGCCGCGCAGGAGAGAGATGACAATTTGAACCTGCTGCGCTGCGTTTCCTGAGGACTTAGATTTTAAGGCAAAAAACAATTTACAATTATTTTTGAAATTCTGAAACTTAGCTCGATCCCCTAAAAACAAATCTGGCATGGGGATCCTAGGTTCCACAACAGGCAACCTAGCAAGATATGCAGCAATACTCTGAACCTCAGTGGCAAGCTGATCCACACGGCCAGACAACTGTGCAAACTCCATTGGGAGAAAAGATCCTCCCCAGCACCCAGAGATACAGAGGGAAAAAAAAAAAAAAAATGCAACAAACAGAAAAATATCTCTGACAACTCTGACAACCTTTCTTCCTTCACAATATTTTTTCCCTTCTGTGAGTACCATACAATTTATGGGCCGGTGATACTGTTATGTTTCGGTAGCTGAGGAGTGCAGGTAAAAAAGGAAATACACCAGAGCAGTTGGAATCTATGAGATTGCAGTACCCTGACTAACCACCGCAACTAGAGGCAGCCGTGGAGCGTTCCTACGTTGGTCCTAGACGCCTCGTCACAGCCTGAAAACTAACTACACCTAAAGACAGAAATAGGAAAGCTATCTGCCCCGGAGCAGAACCCCAAAGATAATAGAAAGCCCCCAAACATGTAATGGCGGTTAGACAAGAGGAAATACTGACACAGAAAGAAAATAGAATGAGCAAACGCTGGGGCCCAAACTATCTAAATAGAAAAGGATAGGAAGGGCACTTACTGCAATCTCAGAAAACCCTGAAAAACACCAACTCTACTAATTTCAAAATCACCTGAGATCACACGACCTCTACCACCTAAATTAGTTCTCTGGTGTAACAAAATCAAAACAGCAGCCACTGAAAAAACTGGAAAAAGCAAAGGTACAAACATCAGTGGCTGAACTAAACTGAGAGGGCAAAAGCCCCGGAGGGGACCCTGAAGGCCCCCACAGAAGTGCAGGACAAAATGCAAAAATATAGCACAAACACAAAAGAAGAAAATGTCTTATCTGATAGCAGGAGAAGCAGACACGACACAGCAGGCTACAAGGGAAACTGGAAAGAAGGATTCAGACCAGAACAATTGATCACCGGCAACCCTGATGGGAAAATGACTCCCTTATATAAGACCAGTCAGTAACACCTGATTCCCAGTCCTCACAATCTTCACTAGTACCGCTTGTAACCACCAGAGGGAGCCTCTGCTCAGTACTCATCTCAAACCCATTCACAACAGTCATCCTTCATCATTTTTACAATGCGGGGGTCCTTTTTAGGATCCGCAAGGCATAATCAGACATGTGGGCCAATGTTCCAGGTGTCAGTGACGCACTGCCAGCGTAGATGTAGGAGCACTTTCTGCCAAATCAACATCCCTCCAGTCACGCGCAAACCCAGGACCTGAACTTGTCAAGCCAACATTTTGTCTTGGACCCTCAGAAGCATCCTCCTCCCCTACATAATCATCCCCCCCTCCTCTTCCTCTTCTGCCTCCACCTCATCCAGGACAGTTCCCTGAGCAGACAATGGCTGAATGTCATCAAGACTTCCCTCTTCCTCGTCGTCATCCTCCACTGCATATGCCTGATCCTTAATGTGCGTCAAAGTTTGCATGAGCAGACGCATAAGTGGGATGCTCATGCTTATGATGCCGTCGTCTGCGCTTACACTACACTAGCCACTAAGGAGACTTAAGGTCTCCAAAAATTCAATATAAACAGCACAAAAAGGCAGCAAAACTCACCTGCTCAGATCTCAGAACAAATGCACTACAGGGT
>JARQOD010008354.1:0-22500 GCA_033576555.1 Oophaga sylvatica | reverse complement strand
GTGTCCTTGGAAGTGAGTTGCTTCAGACTTCCATAAAGGGGCGCCGCCACATGAGCTGTACCCAGGACCCTCGCATAGGCCTGCGTATGAATTTTAAAAAGTGTCCTTGGAAGGGAGTTGTTTCTGACTTCCAGGCAGGGGACGCCACAGGCGCTATACCCAGGACACTTCCAGAGGCCTGGGTATGAGTTTGAAAAAGTGTCCTTTGGACTTTGTCATTTTTCTGAGAAATTTTGAATTTTGGGCTAAAATTCGATTTTCCCCTTCTCTCACCTCCAGGGGGCTTTAGTATGTTGTGGGGCCCGCCGAGAGGGTCCCGTAGGCGGGTGTAAAGTGTGGTGTTCCTGGTGTGAAAAAATTGAATTTCTGGTCAAAAATCGTTTTTTTGTGGACTTTGTCATTTTTTCTGAGTTGTGTTTCAGACTTCCAGGCAGGGGGCGCCACAGGCGCTATACCCAGGACACTTCCAGAGACCTGGGTACGATTTTGAAAAAGAGTCCTTTGGACTTTGTCATTTTTCTGAGAATTTTCTGACTTGGTCGTTTTTCTCGAATTTTCTGCTAAAATTTCACTTTCCCCTCCTCCTCCAGGGGGCTTTCATATGTTGTGGAGGCCCACGAGAGGGTCACGTAGGCGGCCATAAAGTTTGGCGTTCCTGGTGAAATCTCGAATTATGGAGCAAAAACCGATTTTGAGAACAAAGATCGCAAAAAAAAAGAACCAGGATGAGGAAATTTCTGGGCGCTGGATCCGACTGGCAGTTCCGGGTACATTTTTGAATTTGTCCCCTTAAAGTGCGGCCGGTGTCTCGCAATGCAAGACCTAGATATCCTCACTACCGGCAGACTGTATAGGAGAGCACTACCTCTCGCGGCTGACTAGTTGTGGAAGTTATCGTGGTTCTCTGACACATGTAAGACACTGTGCTCGTCGCCCCTATTTTCATGGAAGTGCCCCCTTGTGCGAGTTTGGGCTTCCACAGATAAATAGGGCACTCTTGGTGGTGGTCTGCCCCAGAAAAGAGCTGCGATCCTTGGCTTTCTGACCAGACCCTCCCCGTGGGCTCTGGTTTTGACTGCTTATGGGGGACTTCCACAACAGCTGAACAGGGGACTTCTGGCGGTCGTCTGTCCCATTTCAGAGATGCGATCCCGGGTATGCCTGACCAGACCCTCCCGGTGGGCTCTGGGTTTTGACGCTTGATGGGCGACTTCCACAGCTGAGCCAGGGGGCTTTTGGTGGTTCACTGTCCCGGTTCAGAGATGTGATCCCGGGCATGCCTGAGCAGACCAGACCCCTCGGGCTATGGTTTTGACGCTTGATGGGCGACTTTCACAGCTGAGCCAGGGGGCTTTTGGCGGTTCACTGTCCCGGTTCAGAGATGTGATCCCGGGCATGCCTGAGCAGACCAGACCCCTCGGGCTATGGTTTTGACGCTTGATGGGCGACTTCCACAGCTGAGCCAGGGGGCTTTTGGCGGTTCACTGTCCCGGTTCAGAGATGCGATCTCGGGCATGCCTGACCACACCAGACCCCTCGGGCTCTGGTTTTGACGCTTCATGGGTAACTTCCACAGCTGAGCCAGGGGGCTTTTGGCGGATCACTGTCCCGGTTCAGAGATGCGATCCCGGGCATGCCTGACCACACCAGACCCCTTGGGCCCTGGTTTTGACGCTTCATGGGCGACTTCCACAGCTGAGCAAGGGGGCTTTTGGTGGTTCACTGTCCCGGTTCAGAGATGTGATCCCGGGCATGCCTGAGCAGACCAGACCCCTCGGGCTATGGTTTTGACGCTTGATGGGCGACTTCAACAGCTGAGCCAGGGGGCTTTTGGCGGTTCACTGTCCCGGTTCAGAGATGCGATCCCGGGCATGCCTGACCACACCAGACCCCTCGGGCTCTGGTTTTGACGCTTCATGGGTGACTTCCACAGCTGAGCCAGGGGGCTTTTGGCGGATCACTGTCCCGGTTCAGAGATGCGATCCTGGGCATGCCTGACCACACCAGACCCCTCGGGCTCTGGTTTGGATGCTTGATGGGCGACTTCCACAGCTGAGCCAGGGGGCTTTTGGCGGTTCACTGTCCGGTTCAGAGATGTGATCCCGTGCATGCCTGAGCAGACCAGACCCTCGGGCTATGGTTTTGACGCTTGATGGGTGACTTCCACAGCTGAGCCAGGGGGCTTTTGGCGGTTCACTGTCCCGGTTCAGAGATGCGATTCCGGGCATGTCTGACCACACCAGACCCCTCGGGCTCTGGTTTGGACGCTTGATGGGCGACTTCCACAGCTGAGCCAGGGGACTTTTGGTGGTTCACTGTCCCGGTTCAGAGATGTGATCCCGGGCATGCCTGAGCAGACCAGACCCCGTGGGCTCTGGTTTGGATGCTTGATGGGCGACTTCCACAGCTGAGCCAGGGGGCTTTTGGCGGTTCACTGTCCCGGTTCAGAGATGCGATCCCGGGCATGCCTGACCACACCAGACCCCTCGGGCTCTAGTTTTGACGCTTGATGGGCGACTTCCACAGCTGAGCCAGGGGGCTTTTGGCGGTTCACTGTCCCGGTTCAGAGATGCGATCCCGGGCATGCCTGACCACACCAGACCCCTCGGGCTCTGGTTTTGACGCTTCATGGGTGACTTCCACAGCTGAGCCAGGGGGCTTTTGGCGGATCACTGTCCCGGTTCAGAGATGCGATCCCGGGCATGCCTGACCACACCAGACCCCTCGGGCTCTGGTTTGGATGCTTGATGGGCGACTTCCACAGCTGAGCCAGGGGGCTTTTGGCGGTTCACTGTCCCGGTTCAGAGATGTGATCCCATGCATGCCTGAGCAGACCAGACCCTCGGGCTATGGTTTTGATGCTTGATGGGTGACTTCCACAGCTGAGCCAGGGGGCTTTTGGCGGTTCACTGTCCCGGTTCAGAGATGCGATTCCGGGCATGCCTGACCACACCAGACTCCTCGGGCTCTGGTTTGGACGCTTGATGGGCGACTTCCACAGCTGAGCCAGGGGGCTTTTGGCGGTTTACTGTCCCGGTTCAGAGATGTGATCCCGGGCATGCCTGAGCAGAACAGACCCTTTGGGCTATGGTTTTGACTCTTGATGGGTGACTTCCACAGCTGAGCCAGGGGGCTTTTGGCGGTTCACTGTCCCGGTTCAGAGATGCGATTCCGGGCATGCCTGACCACACCAGACTCCTCGGGCTCTGGTTTGGACGCTTGATGGGCGACTTCCACAGCTGAGCCAGGGGACTTTTGGTGGTTCACTGTCCCGGTTCAGAGATGTGATCCCGGGCATGCCTGAGCAGACCAGACCCCGTGGGCTCTGGTTTGGATGCTTGATGGGCGACTTCCACAGCTGAGCCAGGGGGCTTTTGGCGGTTCACTGTCCCGGTTCAGAGATGCGATCCCGGGCATGCCTGACCACACCAGACTCCTCGGGCTCTGGTTTGGACGCTTGATGGGCGACTTCCACAGCTGAGCCAGGGGACTTTTGGTGGTTCACTGTCCCGGTTCAGAGATGTGATCCCGGGCATGCCTGAGCAGACCAGACCCCGTGGGCTCTGGTTTGGATGCTTGATGGGCGACTTCCACAGCTGAGCCAGGGGGCTTTTGGCGGTTCACTGTCCCGGTTTAGAGATGCGATCCCGGGCATGCCTGACCACACCAGACCCTCGGACTCTAGTTTGGACGCTTGATGGGCGAATTCCACAGCTGAGCCAGGGGGCTTTTGGCGGTTCACTGTCCCGGTTCAGAGATGTGATCCCGGGCATGCCTGAGCAGACCAGACCCCTCGGGCTATGGTTTTGACGCTTGATGGGCGACTTCCACAGCTGAGCCAGGGGGCTTTTGGCGGTTCACTGTCCCGGTTCAGAGATGCGATTCCGGGCATGCCTGAGCAGACCAGACCCTCGGGCTCTGGTTTGGACGCTTCATGGGTGACTTCCACAGCTGAGCCAGGGGGCTTTTGGCGGTTCACTGTCTTGGTTCAGAGATGTGATCCCGGGCATGCCTGAGCAGACCGACCCCTCGGGCTATGGTTTGACGCTTGATGGGCGACTTACACAGCTGAGCCAGGGGGCTTTTGGCGGTTCACTGTCCGGTTCAGAGATGCGATCCGGGCATGCCTGACCACACCAGACCCCTCGGGCTCTGGTTTGGACGCTTGATGGGCGACTTCCACAGCTGAGCCAGGGGGCTTTTGGCGGTTCACTGTCCCGGTTCAGAGATGTGATCCCGGGCATGCCTGAGCAGACCAGACCCCTGGGCTATGGTTTTGACGCTTGATGGGCGACTTCCACAGCTGAGCCAGGGGGCTTTTGGCGGTTCACTGTCCCGGTTCAGAGATGCGATTCCGGGCATGCCTGAGCAGACCAGACCCTCGGGCTCTGGTTTGGACGCTTGATGGGTGACTTCCACAGCTGAGCCAGGGGGCTTTTGGCGGTTCACTGTCTTGGTTCAGAGATGTGATCCCGGGCATGCCTGAGCAGACCAGACCCCTCGGGCTATGGTTTTGACGCTTGATGGGCGACTTCCACAGCTGAGCCAGGGGGCTTTTGGCGGTTCACTGTCCCAGTTCAGAGATGCGATTCCGGGCATGCCTGAGCAACCAGACCCTCGGGCTCTGGTTTGGACGCTTGATGGGTGACTTCCACAGCTGAGCCAGGGGGCTTTTGGAGGTTCACTGTCTTGGTTCAGAGATGTGATCCCGGGCATGCCTGAGCAGACCAGACCCTCGGGCTCTGGTTTGGACGCTTCATGGGCGACTTCCACAGCTGAGCCAGGGGGCTTTTGGCGGTTCACTGTCCCGGTTCAGAGATATGATCCCGGGCATGCCTGACCACACCAGACCCCTCGGGCTCTGGTTTGGATGCTTGATGGGCGACTTCCACAGCTGAGCCAGGGGGCTTTTGGCGGTTCACTGTCCCGGTTCAGAGATGTGATCCCGTGCATGCCTGAGCAGACCAGACCCTCGGGCTATGGTTTTGACGCTTGATGGGTGACTTCCACAGCTGAGCCAGGGGGCTTTTGGCGGTTCACTGTCCCGGTT
The DNA here is from genome assembly GCA_033576555.1 of Oophaga sylvatica. NCBI lineage: Eukaryota > Metazoa > Chordata > Amphibia > Anura > Dendrobatidae > Oophaga > Oophaga sylvatica. Next base: position 17,450 of record JARQOD010008354.1, on the reverse strand, counting down.
CAGAGATGCGATTCCGGGCATGCCTGACCACACCAGACCCTCGGGCTCTGGTTTGGACGCTTGATGGGCGACTTCCACAGCTGAACCAGGGGCTTTTGGGGTTTACTGTCCGGTTCAGAGATGTGATCCCGGGCATGCCTGAGCAGAACAGACCCCTTTTGGGCTATGGTTTTGACTCTTGATGGGTGACTTCCACAGCTGAGCCAGGGGGCTTTTGGCGGTTCACTGTCCCGGTTCAGAGATGCGATTCCGGGCATGCCTGACCACACCAGACTCCTCGGGCTCTGGTTTGGACGCTTGATGGGCGACTTCCACAGCTGAGCCAGGGGACTTTTGGTGGTTCACTGTCCCGGTTCAGAGATGTGATCCCGGGCATGCCTGAGCAGACCAGACCCCGTGGGCTCTGGTTTGGATGCTTGATGGGCGACTTCCACAGCTGAGCCAGGGGGCTTTTGGCGGTTCACTGTCCCGGTTCAGAGATGCGATCCGGGCATGCCTGACCACACCAGACCACTCGGACTCTAGTTTGGACGCTTGATGGGCGACTTCCACAGCTGAGCCAGGGGGCTTTTGGCGGTTCACTGTCCCGGTTCAGAGATGTGATCCCGGGCATGCCTGAGCAGACCAGACCCTCGGGCTATGGTTTTGACGCTTGATGGGCGACTTCCACAGCTGAGCCAGGGGGCTTTTGGCGGTTCACTGTCCCGGTTCAGAGATGCGATTCCGGGCATGCCTGAGCAGACCAGACCCTCGGGCTCTGGTTTGGACGCTTCATGGGTGACTTCCACAGCTGAGCCAGGGGGCTTTTGGCGGTTCACTGTCTTGGTTCAGAGATGTGATCCCGGGCATGCCTGAGCAGACCAGACCCCTCGGGCTATGGTTTTGACGCTTGATGGGCGACTTACACAGCTGAGCCAGGGGGCTTTTGGCGGTTCACTGTCCCGGTTCAGAGATGCGATTCCGGGCATGCCTGACCACACCAGACCCCTCGGGCTCTGGTTTGGACGCTTGATGGGCGACTTCCACAGCTGAGCCAGGGGGCTTTTGGCGGTTCACTGTCCCGGTTCAGAGATGTGATCCCGGGCATGCCTGAGCAGACCAGACCCCTCGGGCTATGGTTTTGACGCTTGATGGGCGACTTCCACAGCTGAGCCAGGGGGCTTTTGGCGGTTCACTGTCCCGGTTCAGAGATGCGATTCCGGGCATGCCTGAGCAGACCAGACCCCTCGGGCTCTGGTTTGGACGCTTGATGGGTGACTTCCACAGCTGAGCCAGGGGGCTTTTGGCGGTTCACTGTCTTGGTTCAGAGATGTGATCCCGGGCATGCCTGAGCAGACCAGACCCCTCGGGCTATGGTTTTGACGCTTGATGGGCGACTTCCACAGCTGAGCCAGGGGGTTTTTGGCGGTTCACTGTTCCAGTTCAGAGATGCGATTCCGGGCATGCCTGAGCAGACCAGACCCTCGGGCTCTGGTTTGGACGCTTGATGGGTGACTTCCACAGCTGAGCCAGGGGGCTTTTGGAGGTTCACTGTCTTGGTTCAGAGATGTGATCCGGGCATGCCTGAGCAGACCAGACCCCTCGGGCTATGGTTTTGACGCTTGATGGGCGACTTACACAGCTGAGCCAGGGGGCTTTTGGCGGTTCACTGTCCCGGTTCAGAGATGCGTTTCCGGGCATGCCTGACCACACCAGACCCCTCGGGCTCTGGTTTGGACGCTTCATGGGCGACTTCCACAGCTGAGCCAGGGGGCTTTTGGCGGTTCACTGTCCCGGTTCAGAGATATGATCCCGGGCATGCCTTACCACACCAGACCCTCCCCGTGGACTCTGGATCTCTGGCATTGAGGGTCTATGGGTGACTTCCACAGCTGTACAGGGGACCTTGGCGGTCGCCTGCCCAGTTGAGCGATGCCATCCTGGGCAGTTGATCTGGAATTGACGGTCTGTGGGCGACTTCCACAGCCGACTTCCAGGAGCTGCAAAACCTTGGGAAAATGGACCTGCTCACCAGTACCAAGTGTTTTGGGCTGCTCCAGGGGTCAGCTATCCAACCTGGCCGCCAGATTTGACAAAAGGGATACAAAGTGAAAAAGAACCAGAATGAGGAAATTTCTGGCCGCTGGATCCGCCTGGCAGTTCCAGGAGGTCGGGCACTTTTTGACTTTGTCCCCTTTCAAGTCTGGCCGGTGTTTCGCAATGCAAGACCTAGATATCCTCACCATTTGATTTCTGTATATAAGAGCCCTACCTCTCGCGCCGCCGACTTGTTGTGGAAGTTATCGAGGTTCTCTGACACGGGTAAGACACTGTGCTCGTAGCCCCTATTTTCATGGAAGTGCCCCCTTTGTGCGAGTTTGGGCTTCCACAGCGAACTAGGGGACATTTGCCTGTCGTCTGTCCCAGATCAGAGCTACGATTCCGGGCTTTCAGACCAGACCCTCCCCGCGGGCTCTGGTTATGACTGCTTATGGGGGACTTCCACAACAGCTGAACAGGGGACTTTTGGCGGTCGTCTGTCCCAGTTCAGAGATGCGATCCCGGGCATGCCTGACCAGACCCTCCCGGTGGGCTCTGGTTTTCACGCTTGATGGGCGACTTCCACAGCTGAGCCAGGGGGCTTTTGGCGGTTCACTGTCCCGGTTCAGAGATGCAATCCCGGGCATGCCTGACCACACCAGAACCTCCCGTGGGCTCTGGTGCTCTGGCATTGACGGTTAATGGGTGACTTCCACAGCTGTACAGGGGACTTTGGCGGGTCGCCTGCCCAGTTGAGCGACGCCATCCTGGGCTGTTGATCTGGAATTGACGGTCTCTGGGCGACTTCCACAGCCGACTTCCAAGAGCTGCAAAACCTTGGGGAAAACGGACTTGCTCACCAGTACCAAGTGTTTTGGGCTGCTCCAGGGGTCAGCTATCCAACCTGGCCGCCAGATTTGGCAAAAGGGATACAAAGTGAAAAAGAACCAGAATGAGGAAATTTCTGGCCGCCGGATCCGCCTGGCAGTTCCAGGAGGTCGGGCACTTTTTGACTTTGTCCCCTTAAAGTCTGGCCGGTGTTTCGCAATGCAAGACCTAGATATCCTCACCATTTGATTTCTGTATATGAGAGCCCTACCTCTCGCGTGCCGACTCGTTGTGGAAGTTATCATGGTTCTCTGACACGGGTAAGACACTGTGCTCGTCGCCCCTGTTTGATGGAAGTGCCCATTTGTGCCGAGTTTGGGCTTCCACAGCGGACTAGGGGACATTTGCCCGTCGTCTGTCCCAGATCAGAGCTACGATCCTGGGCTTTCTGAACAGACCCTCCCGTGGGCACTGGTTTTGACTGCCTATGGGTGACTTCCACAACAGCTGAACAGGGGACTTTTGGCGGTCGTCTGTCCCCAGTTCAGAGATGCGATCCCAGGCGTGCCTGACCAGACCCTGCCCGTGGGCTCTGGCTTTGACGGTTGATGGGTGACTTCCACAACAGCTGAACAGGGCACTTTCGATGGTCGTCTGTCCCAGTTCAGAGATGCGATCCTGGGCATGCCTGACCAGCCCATCCCCGTGGGCTCTGGTTCTCTGGACTCAATGGTTTTTAAGGGCAAATCCTGGAGTCCTTGGGCTCCAGGAGGACGGACGCTCTTTCTGACTTTGTCCCCTCAGAGCACTCTATGTGTTTCTGATCCTCTGATCGATTTGGCGCAGCGCTCCGGGTGGGGAGGTGGTGCCGTTCGTCCGGCGACGGGCTTGGGGTCCACGTCGGTTGACGGTATCCTTCCTCCTGTACCCCCCGGGGCTTCCACCACCTATCTTTGGGCGCGTGTGTCGGCCGTCATCTCCCGTTTGCGGGCAGAGGCGGCCGAGCCTTGGGGTGTTTGCCCCGAACCGAATGAGGACAGCGGTCCGACGACCCGCACGGGGGCGTATGGCCGGGCTCCCACCGGCGATGGGGGGGTCCTGCCGCCCGAATCCTTCCCTGTGCGGGGAGCACAAACGATCTTTCCCGAGGATGGCCCTTTTCATCCAGATGCGCAGCCTGCCTGCGGAGGCCCGCGCCGCTCCTCGTCCGAAGTGCGGCCTCTGCGGTGGGCATCGGCGAGAGCTACGGCGGTGGGTGGCGCTTCCACGCCACTGCCGAGCTTCGCGTCTTCCAGCCTAATCCCGAGCCCCTACGTTCGTGGGGGACGACCCAGGTGTGGAGGCAGGCGAGGGGGTTCTCACCGCGCGGTGTGCCCCCACCCGACCGCCTTCGCCTTCCCCTCGTGGTCGTCCCCTCCAAGGCGGCTCGGAAGGGAGAGAGACGGAGGGAGCGATTAACACCCCAGAGCGATGGGAAGATGGAGTATTTTAAGAAAACTTGAAGGGGCAAAAGAGGCAAGGGAGTAAGGGTGAAAGACTGCCCTGCGACCCCCACACCCCTGTCCACGACAGGCGGGGAAAAGCCCTGGGAAGAGAGAGCCGCTCGGGCATCCCTTTGAGGTTACGGGCAAGAGCCGGCCGAGGGACTACGCTGGAGGGCGACGCCGATACGGCCAGGCCAACACCACCTCGCGCTACCTCTGTGTCGCTGGGGTTTGAGCCAGAGCCGCGGTGGACCCTGACGGCCAGCCCCCCTCCACCAATCCTCGCGCCTGTCCGCCGGTGGGTCGAGGCCCCCCATCGGCAGAGGCAGGTCTAAGCCGACGATGGCACCGCATAGGCCGCAACGCCCCGGTCCCTCTCCCCGGTGACTCTGTGTGTCGCCCCGGGAGCGGTGGGTCGCGAGGCAGGGCGGTCGTGGTTTCCTTCGGAGGCCATTTACCTCGCCCTCTCCGCGCAAGGGTGTTTTCCAGACGCCCTCCGGTTCGGGGCTCGAGGGGCAGCCCGACACCCTCCCAAAACCTGCTGCAGGTACGCCCCTACCCGAGCGTAGGTACCCCTCCGGACGCCCATCGGCCGCGGGGTCGCTCCCCTAGCCTCCCGATCTCTCCCTCGCCTCAACGCGGTCCAGTCGTGTTGGGGGGCTACCTGGTTGATCCTGCCAGTAGCATATGCTTGTCTCAAAGATTAAGCCATGCACGTGTAAGTACACATGGACGGTACAGTCCCTACGGCTTCAGGGACTCTAATTTTGAAGCCCTATTGCTTCTAATTTCTAGTTTTGTTCACCCAGGGCTGCTAATTGCAAAACTAATTGAAGCCCTACAGCTTCCACGTTCTATTCTAGTTCAATACATCTCTGGGAAATCTGTGTGTAACCAAGTTCTTTACTTTGTCTTTGAACAAAAACCCTCCAGGGGAAGGACCTGACTGAATTTGTTTTTTTTTTCTACTAATTACACTAGTTTTTTATAGTGATCATTTCTGGGGTCCATTTGAGAAGACACATATTTTGGGGTGGACTCCCACGGCCCCTAAAGTACTGAATACTGTTTGTTTTATGCCCCCCTAGTGATTATTTCTATAAATGACCCATTTTGGTGTACATTTGCGTGGCAGTATAGTCTGCTCTGAGTGCATTGCATTGCTCTGTATTACTTCCCTACGGCTCCAGGCTTCTAATTTTGTCGGCCGTGGGGCTGCACACTCTGTATTACTTCCCTACGGCTCCAGGCTTCTAGTTTTATCGGCCGTGGGGCTGCACAATGTATCTTTATGTGAAATCTGTGTATGACCGATATTTCTCTTTCATTTTCTTTGAACACAAGTAGTCTGACACCTGAATGTTTTTGGGGCAGGTCAGATGCAAGTTGAGGAGTTACCTGTTCCCCCCCCCATAAATGGGGCATAAAGGGGACTGGATTTTTTTTTAGGACTATGGGACCATATATACAAGGAGGATGATGGGGCCGTATATACTAGGAGGATGATGGGGCCATATAAACTAGGAGGACGATGAGGCCATATACAGGAGGAGGAGGATGGGGCCATGAATACTAGGAGGATGACAGGGCCATATATACGAGGAGGAGGATGATGGGGGCCATATACACCGTGTTCCAAATTATTATGCAAATAATATTTTCTCAGATTTTCCCAAATTACCTATATGACTTGCAGTCATTGCAATTTTCCAGTCAAATAACTATTAGGCAGTTTGTACAAAACGTTGTGATTTATTACTAATGTTTTTTCTTTTTTTATTCTTTTACTATTTCTGGAAACATTTACCCTTTTTTCCTTTCCTGTTGCATTATTGAAATTTTCTAAATAAAGAATATATAAAAAAAAAAAAAACCTTTCAATTGTACTCTATGATAACAGTACATTTTTTAAAAAATAAAACACTCAAACTGCACTCAAAATGAATGTTCCAAATTATTATGCACAGCAGAGTTTTCAACCTATTCATTTTACTAAAGAACAAAAACTGGTCATTTTTGAAATTATAAGCAGTAGCAGGTTCTTACAAACTGAAATCAAACAGTTTTCAACTCAAAACTTTATTCTAAGTGATGTTACAGTTGCACATAGGACTCCTTGTTCGAAAGGAAACTACTCTCGTCCATTCAATTTGTCAGGTTTTGGATGGTTTCTGCTTCAATTGTTTTGCATGAGGAGTGGACAGAATACCCTGCCAGAGCTGTTGCTTAGATGTGAACTGCCTCCCGCCATCATAGACACTCCTTTTGATGATGCTCCAGAGGTTCTCAATGGGGTTGAGGTCAGGGGAGCATGGGTGACACACCATAAGTTTGTCCCCTTTTATGCCCATAGCAGCCAGAGATGCAGATGTGTTATGTGCAGCATGAGACGGTGCATTATCATGCATGAAAATGATCTTGCTGCGGAATGCACGGTTCTTCTTCTTGAACCATGGCAGGAAGTGCTGTTTGAGAAACTCAACATACACTATTGAGTTCATCTTTACCCCTTCAGGGATCCTAAAGGGGCAGACAATCTCTCTCCCCATGATTCCAGCCCAAAACATTACTCCACCTCCTCATTGTTGGCGCCGAAGCCGTGTTTGCATGGGGTGTCCATCAACCAGCCATCCTCCACTCCATCCATCTGGACCATCGAGCGTTGCACGGCACTCATCGGTGAACAAAACAGTTTTGAAGTCAGTCTTCATGTATTGTTTGGCCCACTGGAGCCGTTTCTGCTTGTGTGCAGTGGATAGAGGAGGTCGACAGGATGGCTTACGCACAGCTGCAAACTTCTGAAGGACCCTGCATCTTGTTGTTCAGGGGACATTGGAGGCACCAGCAGCTTCAAAAACTTGTCTTCTGCTATGACAAGGTGTAAGGTTCTGTGTACATGTTCCTGAAACTCAGTTTGTTCGTCAGCCATTTTACTTTCTGTCTTGCTGCAGCTATCTTGCCCTCAGTCAAAATGGAGTTTCCAGCTTGCATGTTCCCGCCCTGATTCTCTCCTTTTGCTTCTTAAGCAGCCACAGCTGAGCAATCAGTGCTTCAGAATCTAGCCTGCAGTGAACCTGTGACCTGACTCCTAAAGCCTTGGACCTTGTACTCCAGCTATTCCTACTGAGGAACTCTGAAGCACTTGTGGACTCTGAACCCTGCTCTTTGAAAGACCCACGTTTGCATGGACTTACGGTAACAGAGAAGAAGATCCTGAACCTGTTGTGGAGAGTGATTGCTGAGCTTAGATTACTCTGGCCTGCTGTGTCTCCTGCTTCTGTGTCTGCAAACTGTGTGACTATTTTTGCCAACTTGTATGAAGTAATACAAGACTTTCTATATCAAACCTGTGTCTCATGTATTTTCATCGCACCCAAGCACAAGACGCTATATGAACTGTACTACATACATTACAAGATTCTGAAGCCAAAACGTTAGTGTCTGCTGGGTCTGGGAAGGCTGTGTCTGCTGTAACTGTGGATATCGGATGTCCGGTTGTACTTTCTGTGATGACAGTGGTTGTGACTTCTCACAACCATTCCAGGTGAGCAATTCCCTTAAGTGTTTTTTTTTTCTGCAGTGTTACCACAGGTAAACACTATTGTTTTTTTTTTTTTTTCTCTTTTCTCTTTTTTGTCTGCTGTAACTGTGGATATCAGATGTCCGGGTGAACTTTCTGTGATGATAGTGGTTGTGACTTCTCACAACCATTCCAGGTGAGCAGTTCCCTTAATTTTTTTTTTTTTCTCTGCAGTGTTACCACAGGTAAACACTATTGTTTTTTTTTTCTCCTCTCCTCTTCTTCCAGTACTCCTGTCTTAAAAGATCTGGAAAATGGAGGCCCGCATAAAGGAACTTTGCGGAGTGACTGATAATATCCTTGCAGATTTGCAGAATATAAAGACCCGTTTTTCAAGCCTACAGGACCTCACTAATCACAATTTGCAAGTGTTTGGACAGACTGCCCAGGATTTGCGAGCCAGGATTGAGGTTCTAGAAGAGCGAGTCCAGGCTCCTGCCGTAGCCCCGAGTTCTGGGATTCCCAAGTTGCCCCCTTTTCGTTTTGGCGGTGAACGTGAGAAATTCAGGGGATTTATTAATCAATGCAATCTTTTTTTTTCTGCACATGCTTCACAATTTCCCACTGAACGATCTAAGGTGCTTACTATAATTATGTTACTTACCAACAAGGCTTTGATGTGGGCAAACCCTCTGATTGAGACTGAGGATGATTGTTTGAATCACCTTGATGCTTTTATTTCAGCCATGGGGCAGGTGTTTGATGACCCCAATCGAGGTGCAACAGCTGAAGCAGCCATGTTAGCTTTGCGCCAAGGTAAGCACTCGGTAGCTGAATATGCCTTGGATTTCAGGAGATGGGCCCTTGATACCACCTGGACAGTTCCGCCAAAAAATCTATTTTTCGAAAGGGGTTATCTCCACTAATTAAGGATGAACTTGCTCGTGCCGACCCTCCCACTGCGTTAGGTGACTTTATTAACTACTGCATCCGTATTGATACTCGTCTGACTGAACGCAGGCAAGAGAGATGGTTCGAAAGCAATCGCACTAACCTTTTCCTACCTTCCTCTCCAGCTAAGGAACCTTTGAGTAGGATTACACGGGAACCTGAACCTGAACCCATGCAGGTAGACTCTTTACAACGACGGGTTAGTGATGCACGCAAGGAACATCGTTTTAAGGAAAATCTATGTTTCTATTGTGGTAAGTCAGGGCACTTCATTATAAACTGCCCCAGCCGTTCTCGTAAGACTACTGCAGCACTCATTCATTGTGAGTGTTGCGAGAGGGGATCTGTCAGGTCCGAGCCTCAGGCTCCAGAGAGATCTGCAGCAACAGATCTTGATTTCTCGGACTTAAACTCCGTTACCTCTGAGGACGTTGACTGTGTAAACGCTGCCATTTTTCAAGTTTCCTCAGCGGTGTCCCAGCTGAGTTGTAAGAAAAACAATTCTCATTGCTTTCTTTACATCAAACTCTGTGTTGACTCAGCTTGGGTGTCTAGCTCTGCTATGATCGACTCAGGGGCAAGTGGAAATTTTATGGATGTCTCCTTTGCTCTGAAACAGGGGATACGTTCAGTGAAGAAGGCTACTCCAGTACAGATGGAAACTGTGGATGGCTCCCTGCTAACCTCTGGACCAGTGGATCAGGAAACAGAGCCTTTGAGGGTTCTTATGGGTAAAGATCATCAAGAGAAACTGTCCTTTATGCTTATCTCTTCTCCCCACTTTCCCATTATTCTAGGGCTACCATGGCTGCAGGCTCAGAATCCTACCATTAACTGGGAGACCAAGGAATTACACTTTCCAGAGAAACAGATGAGTCCAAAAGTTTCAGCTTGCTCTGTTCCTAAAGGAACCATGTTAGTCCCTGAACTACCAGCTGTATACCAGGACTATGTGGATTTATGTGACAAGAAGAACGCTGACCAGCTTCCTCCTCACCGTCCATATGATTGTCCAATTGAATTATTGCCTGGAGCAGAGATACCTTTTGGTAAGATCTACCCCTGGTGGGGCCCGAGCTAAAGGCTTTAAAGGATTACATAGACGAAAATCTAGCCAAGGGCTTCATACGCCCCTCTTCATCTCCTGCAGGTGCACCCATCTTCTTTGTAAAGAAGAAAGATGGATCTCTGAGACCATGCGTAGACTATAGGGAACTCAATAAGGTTACTATTAGAAACCGTTATCCATTGCCTTTAATCCCTGAGTTATTGGAGAGAGTGCGACATGCCAAAATTTTCTCTAAACTAGATCTTCGTGGGGCCTATAACTTAGTCCGTATTAGACCTGGGGATGAATGGAAGACTGCATTCAGGTCACGCTATGGACACTTTGAATATCTAGTTATGCCTTTTGGTCTGAGTACCGCCCCAGCCACTTTCCAACACTTGGTGAATGACATCTTCAGGGATCTCCTAGATACATTCGTGGTAATTTATTTGGATGATATTCTAATTTTTTCTAACTCCACAGAGGAACATCATGGACATGTGAGAATGGTCTTGGAACGTCTAAGACAAAATCATCTTTACATCAAACTTGAAAAGTGTGAATTCCATAGGACCGAAATTCAATTTCTGGGGTATGTACTGTCTACACAAGGAATTAGTATGGATGGAAGCAAAACCCAAGCCATCAAGGATTGGCCAAGTCCTAGAAATGTGAAGGAGGTACAGCGCTTCATCGGGTTTGCCAACTTCTATAGACGTTTCATTAGAAATTTCTCTGAGGTAGTGTCACCTATCACCCAACTTACCCGGAAAGAGTCTAGGTTCTCCTGGACTCCCCAAGCCCAGGAAGCATTTTCCCGTCTAAAAGATAAATTTACCACTGCACCTATCCTAGTACATCCCAACCCGAGCTTGCCTTCATAATAGAGGTGGATGCTTCAGACTGTGCCGTTGGAGCTATACTCTCTCAGAGAACAGGTGAGAAGAATGTCTTGCATCCCTGTGCCTTCTTTTCCCAGCAGTTGTCTTCGGCTGAGAGGAACTACGATGTGGGCAATAGAGAGTTGTTGGCCATTATTGCCGCCTTCAAAGAATGGAGACACCTTCTTCAGGGAGCTGCACAGCAAATAGTCGTCCGGACAGATCATCGTAACCTTGAGTTTATCAGGTCGGCTAAGTGCCTGACTCCTCGCCAGGCTCGCTGGAATCCTTTCTTAAACCAATTTAATTTTATCATTTCTTATAGACCAGGATCGCGCAATGGAAAGGCTGATGCACTCTCTAGGATTTACTCAGCAGAGACACGTCCAATTACTCCTCCTAAGACTATCCTTCCTGACTCTAGATTCCTAGGAGTAATTCATAATCAAGACCTACTTAAGGACATCAAGGAAGCATACCATGCAGATTCCTTTTTGGCACAACCCCCAAGGGACGTAAGTCTTGTCTTTAAGAATGGTGTGTGGATTCAGGGACAACGCCTGTATATTCCTGAAACAGTTAGATTGAGAGTATTGCAACTCATTCACGATTCCAAGATAGCTGGGCATAGAGGAATTCTAAAGACACAGGAATTTCTCTCTCGTTTCTTTTGGTGGCCCACTTGCAGGAAGGATGTTTTAAACTATGTCACTTCATGTGAAGTCTGTGCAAGATGCAAAACACCTCGCTCCTCACCAACTGGTCTGTTACAGCCTCTTCCCACCCCGTCCCGCCCGTGGGGATCCATTTCTATGGACTTCATTGTGGAGTTACCAACCTTTCAAGGGAAGAACACCATTCTAGTGGTGGTTGACCGTCTAACAAAGGCAGCTCATTTTATCCCTTGTGTCGGCTTACCCACTGCAAAACAGACATCAGATTTGATGATTAAAGATGTGTGTAATGTATGTGATACAGTTCATATAGCGTCTTGTGCTTGGGTGCGATGAAAATACTTGAGACACAGGTTGATAAAGAAAGTCTTGTATTGCTTCATACAAATTGGCAAAAATAAACACACAGGTTGCAAACACAGAAGCAGGAGACACAGCAGGCCAGAGTAATCTAAGTTCATCAATAACTCTCCACAACAGATTCAGATCTTCTTCTATGTTACCGCAAGTCCATGCAAACGTGAGGCTTTCAAGAGCAGAGTTCAGAGTCCACAAGTGCTTCAGAGTTTCTCAGTAGAAATGGCTGGAGTACAAGGTCCAAGGCTTCAGGAGTCAGAACACAGGTTCACTGCAGGCTAGATTCTGAAGCACTGATTGCTCAGGTGTGGCTGTTTAAGAAGCAAACGGAGAGAATCAGGGCGGGAACATGCAAGCTGGAAAACTCCATTTTAACTGAGGGCAAGATAGCTGCAGCAAAACAGAAAGCAAAATGGCCGACGAACAAACTGAGTTTCAGAAACAGATACACAGAACCTTACATTACTCCCCCCTTAGGGGCAACCTCCGGATGACCTCAGACCAGGCTTGTGTGGGTACCTCTGATGAAACTGACGGAGCAAGCGAGGAGCATTAACGTTATTGACTGGCTCCCATGAGTTGTCCTCCACTGGGTAGCCCTGCCATTTAATCAGATATTGTAACTGATTTCTATACAACCTGGAATCTAAAATCCTTTCCACCACAAATTCTTCCTGACCATCGACTAGCACTGGGTCAGGGCAAGGAGAAGAACGTCCAGGAAACGTATTGGGTGTTGCAGCCTTTAGTAGGGATACATGAAAGACAGGGTGGATTCTCATAGTTCTGGGCAATTGAAGACGACAAGCAACGGCACTTATAATCTTACTGATTTTATAGGGTCCAATGTACTTATGTCCCAACTTAGACGATGGAATCCTTAACTTAAGATTTCTGGTTGACAGCCAGACCAGGTCTCCTACCTTAAAAGCTGGTGCAGGTTTACGAAATTTATCTGCTGCCTTCTTGTACCTTTCCTGAGCCGATTCCAGATTCTCCTTTAGAAGATCCATATTCTTCTGTAAAGTCGTGACTCTTTCAGCCACTGCTGGCAAAGGCGTCTCTATGGGAAATCGTGGTAGAATGTTAGGATGATAACCTAAATTAGAGAAAAAAGGAGACTGTTTAGTGGAGGCACTCTGAGAGTTGTTGTAAGAGAACTCAGCCAATGGAAGTAGATCCACCCAATCATCCTGTAGGTGGCAGATAAAGCAGCGGAGATACTGCTCCAGGGTTTGATTGGTTCGTTCGGTTTGTCCATTAGTCTGGGGATGAAAAGCAGAAGAAAGGTTTACTTTAATGTCCAATGCTGCACAGAAATTTTGCCAAAACCTAGAAGTGAATTGCACCCCTCGATCCGAAATAACCTCATCCGGTACTCCATGTAAACGAAACACATCTTTAATCATCAAATCTGATGTCTGTTTTGCAGTGGGTAAGCCGACACAAGGGATAAAATGAGCTGCCTTTGTTAAACGATCAACCACCACTAGAATAGTGTTCTTCCCTTGAGAGGTTGGTAATTCCACAATGAAGTCCATAGAAATGGATCCCCACGGGCGGGACGGGGTGGGAAGAGGCTGTAACAGACCAGTTGGTGAAGAGCGAGGTGTTTTGCATCTTGCACAAACCTCACACGAAGTGACATAGTCCAAAACATCCTTCCTACAAGTGGGCCACCAAAAGAAACGAGAAAGAAATTCCTGTGTCTTTAGAATTCCTCTATGCCCGGCTATTTTGGAATCGTGAATGAGTTGCAATACTCTCAATCTGACTGTTTCAGGTATATACAGACGTTGTCCAGAATCCACACACCATTCTTAAAGACAAGACTTACGTCCCTTGGGGGTTGAGCCAAAAAAGAATCCGCATGGTATGCTTCCTTGATGTCTTTAATTAGGTCTTGATGATGAATCACTCCTAGGAATCTAGAGTCAGGAAGAATAGTCTTAGGAGGAGTAATTGGACGTGTCTCTGCTGAGTAAATCCTAGAGAGTGCATCAGCCTTTCCATTGCGCGATCCTGGTCTATAAGAAATAATAAAATTAAATTGGTTTAAGAAAAGATTCCAGCGAGCCTGGCGAGGAGTCAGGCACTTAGCCGACCTGATAAACTCAAGATTACGATGATCTGTCAGAACGACTATTTGCTGTGCAGCTCCTTGAAGAAGGTGTCTCCATTCTTTGAAGGCGGCAATAATGGCCAACAACTCTCTATTGCCCACATCGTAGTTCTTCTCAGCCGAAGACAACTGCTGGGAAAAGAAGGCACAGGGATGCAAGACATTCTTCTCACCTGTTCTCTGAGAGAGTATAGCTCCCACGGCACAGTCTGAAGCATCCACCTCTATTATGAAGGCAAGCTCTGGGTTGGGATGTACTAGGATAGGTGCAGTGGTAAATTTATCTTTTAGACGGGAAAATGCTTCCTGGGCTTGGGGAGTCCAGGAGAACTTAGACTCTTTCCGGGTAAGTTGGGTGATAGGTGACACTACCTCAGAGAAATTTCTAATGAAACGTCTATAGAAGTTTGCAAACCCGATGAAGCGCTGTACCTCCTTCACATTTCTAGGACTTGGCCAATCATTGATGGCTTGGGTTTTACTTCCATCCATACTAATTCCTTGTGTAGACAGTACATACCCCAGAAATTGAATTTCGGTCTTATGGAATTCACACTTTTCAAGCTTGATGTAAAGATGATTTTGTCTTAGACGTTCCAAGACCATTCTCACATGTCCATGATGTTCCTCTGTGGAGTTAGAAAAAATTAAAATATCATCCAAATAAATTACCACGAATGTATCTAGGAGATCCCTGAAGATGTCATTCACCAAGTGTTGGAAAGTGGCTGGGGCGGTACTCAGACCAAAAGGCATAACCAGATATTCAAAGTGTCCATAGCGTGACCTGAATGCAGTCTTCCATTCATCCCCAGGTCTAATACGGACTAAGTTATAGGCCCACGAAGATCTAGTTTAGAAAAAATTTTGGCATGTCGCACTCTCTCCAATAACTCAGGGATTAAAGGCAATGGATAACGGTTTCTAATAGTAACCTTATTAAGTTCCCTATAGTCTACGCATGGTCTCAGGGATCCATCTTTCTTCTTTACAAAGAATATGGGTGCCCCTGCAGGAGATGAAGAGGGGCGTATGAAGCCCTTGGCTAGATTTTCGTCTATGTACTCTTTTAAAGCCTTCAGCTCGGGCCCCGCCAGGGGTAGATCTTACCAAAAGGTATCTCTGCTCCAGGCAATAATTCAATTGGACAATCATATGGACGGTGAGGAGGAAGCTGGTCAGCGTTCTTCTTGTCACATAAATCCACATAGTCCTGGTATACAGCTGGTAATTCAGGGACTGACATGGTTCCTTTAGGAACAGAGCAAGCTGAAATTTTTTGACTCATCTGTTTCTCTGGAAAGTGTAATTCCTTGGTCTCCCAGTTAATGGTAGGATTCTGAGCCTGCAGCCATGGTAGCCCTAGAATAATGGGAAAGTGAGGAGAAGAGATAAGCATAAAGGACAGTTTCTCTTGATGATCTTTACCCATAAGAACCTTTAAAGGCTCTGTTTCCTGATCCACTGGTCCAGAGGTCAGCAGGGAGCCATCCACAGTTTCCATCTGTACTGGAGCAGCCTTCTTCACTGAACGTATTCCCTGTTTTAGAGCAAAGGAGACATCCATAAAATTTCCACTTGCACCTGAGTCGATCATGGCAGAGCTAGACACCCAGGCTGAGTCAACCCAGAGTTTGATGGAAAGAAAACAGTGAGAATTGTTTTTCTTACAACTCAGCTGGGACACCGCTGAGGAAACTTGAAAGATGGCAGCATTTACACAGTCAACGTCCTCAGAGGTAACGGAGTTTAAGTCCGAGAAATCAAGATCTGTTGCTGCAGCTCTCTCTGGAGCCTGAGGCTCGGACCTGACAGATCCCCTCTCGCAACACTCACAATGAATGAGTGCTGCAGTAGTCTTGCGAGAACGGCTGGGACAGTTAATAATAAAGTGCCCTGACTTACCACAATAAAAACATAGATTCTCCTTAAAACGATGTTCCTTGCGTGCATCACTAACCCGTCGTAGTAAAGAGTCTACCTGCATGGGTTCAGGTTCAGGTTCCCGTGTAATCCTATTCAAAGGTTCCTTAGCTGGAGAGGAAGGTAGGAAAAGGTTAGTACGATTGCTTTCGAACCATCTCTCTTGCCTGCGTTCAGTTAAACGAGTATCAATACGGATGCAGTAGTTAATAAAGTCACCTAACGCAGTGGGAGGGTCGGCACGAGCAAGTTCATCCTTAATTAGTGGGGATAACCCCTTTCGAAAAATAGATTTTTTGGCGGAATTGTCCCAGGTGGTATCAAGGGCCCATCTCCTGAAATCCAAGGCATATTCAGCTACTGAGTGCTTACCTTGGCGCAAAGCTAACATGGCTGCTTCAGCTGTTGCACCTCGATTAGGGTCATCAAACACCTGCCCCATGGCTGAAATAAAATCATCAAGGTGATTCAAACAATCATCCTCAGTCTCAATCAGAGGGTTTGCCCATATCAAAGCCTTGTTGGTAAGCAACATAATTATAGTAAGCACCTTAGATCGTTCAGTAGGAAATTGTGAAGCATGTGCAGAAAAAAAAAGATTACATTGATTAACAAATCCCCTGAATTTTTCACGTTCACCACCAAAACGAAAAGGGGGCAACTTGGGAATCCCAGAACTCGGGGCCACGGCAGGAGCCCGGACTTGCCCTCCAGAACCTCAATCCTGGCTCGCAAATCCTGAGTAGTCTGTCCAACACTTGCAAATTGTGATTATTTAGGTCCTGAAGATTTGTAAAACGGGTCTTTAAATTCTGCAAATCTGCAAGGATATTATCAGTCACTCCACAAAGTTCCTTTATGCGGGCCTCCATTTTCCAGATCTTTTAAGACAGGATACTGGAAGAAGAGGAGAGAAAAAAAAACAATAGTGTTCACCTGTGGCAACACTGAAGAAAGAAAAAACTTTAAGGGAACTGCTCACCTGGAATGGTTGTGAGAAGTCACAACCACTATCATCACAGAAAGCTTTCAACCAGACATCTGATATCCAGAGTTTCAGCAGACAAAAAGAGAAGAGAAAAAAAAAAAACAATAGTGTTTACCTGTGATAACACTGCAGAAAAAAAACTTAAGGGAATTGCTCACCTGGAATGGTTGTGAGAAGTCACAACCACTGTCATCACAGAAAGTACAACCGGACATCCGATATCCACAGTACAGCAGACAAGCCTTTCCAGACCCAGCAGACACTAACGTTTGGCTTCAGAATCTTGTAATGTATGTGATACAGTTCATATAGCGTCTTGTGCTTGGGTGCGATGAAAATACTTGAGACACAGGTTGATAAAGAAAGTCTTGTATTGCTTCATACAAATTGGCAAAAATAAACACACAGGTTGCAAACACAGAAGCAGGAGACACAGCAGGCCAGAGTAATCTAAGTTCATCAATAACTCTCCACAACAGATTCAGATCTTCTTCTATGTTACCGCAAGTCCATGCAAACGTGAGGCTTTCAAGAGCAGAGTTCAGAGTCCACAAGTGCTTCAGAGTTCTCAGTAGAAATGGCTGGAGTACAAGGTCCAAGGCTTCAGGAGTCAGAACACAGGTTCACTGCAGGCTAGATTCTGAAGCACTGATTG
>JARQOD010008353.1:0-35881 GCA_033576555.1 Oophaga sylvatica | reverse complement strand
TCAATGAGTGGAGCAGGCTGCCACGAGAGGTGGTGAGTTCTCATTCAATGGAAGTCTTCACACAGAGGCTGGACAGACATCTGTCTGGGATGATTTAGTGAATCCTGCTTTGAGCAGGGGGTTGGACCAGATGGCCCAGGAGGTCCCTTCCAACTCTACCATTCTATGATTCTCATAGAGTAATATCACCTCTTTTTATGTTTAACAAGAGTCCTTCAATCCAGCATCACAGATAACAGAAAGACTGGTGACAACTGGCTGGCCTAGACAATGCGTAATTAGCATATTATTATTTATTATTATTATCATTATTCATTTTTATAGCGTCATTTATTCCATGGCGCTTTACATGTGAGAGGGGGTGAATATAGACAAGTACAATAAACATGAGCAAAACAGGACACACACAAGTACAGAAGGAGAGAGGACCCTGCCCGCGAAGGCTCACAGTCTACAGGGGGAGAGAGGGCCCTGCCCGCGAGGGCTCAAAGTCTACAGGGATGGGTGAGGATACACTAGGAGAGGGTAGAGCTGGTCGTGCGGCGGTTCAGTAGACTGAGGATCACTGCAGGTTGTAGGCTTGTCGGAAGAGGTGGGTCTTCAAGTTCTTAACAGCAAACATCATTAATCATCAAGCATAAAAGCACAATATGTTACATTAAATGCCAACTTACAAGTCAATATTACAGCCTTACACAAGCAAAAGTCGGTTTTCTTGACCAACCAGACAGAAACACTTAAATTAAAAAGTCAACATATAGATAACAGTCTATTCTTTCTGGCTTCTAAAAATAGTCGTCTGGTTAATACAATGCTGTGTCTCCACAGTTGGTTATTACACAGGAGCTGTTGGCAGCGTCTCTGGACTTGTCTCCACCGAGCACATCAGGGATGTCATTGGTCGGTGATTACATAGGAGCTGCCAGCAATGTCTCTGGACTTGTCTACATCGGGGACATCATTGCTCGGTGATTACACAGGAGCTGCCAGCAGCGGATCCTGATATTTTGTACATTCAGCGGCATAACCTTCCTCAGATGACCATCTAGTAGTAATCTTAGTGATAGCCTAGGTTCGTGAAAAATACGCACATATGAACAGCCCTATTATGGTTCAATAATGGGAATACAGTTGTGTGAATTTGGCCACCAACACTCTTGTGAATTAAACTAGAGCAAGTTTTTTTCTAAAACAAAGCGTGGAAAATGAGAGAATGTTACGAACCTGTCTAACCAGCGCCAGCTGGGCTCTTGTCCTGTGGCCCCCTCATTTGCAATAGTCAACACCCAGTTTTTTCAAGTCATCCATGATCGCCTCTGACAATTATTTTCGGCCTTCTACAGCCGCCTCTGGCAGAGGTCGGGGACTTGCATATAGTATGAGCTGCCTTAAGTCTGTCAGGGATTTGCTGCCGCTTTTCATGGCTCCTCTCCAGGCAGGTGACTGTCATCTCCTCTGCTTCTGACTTTCAGGATTCAACCAGCATTATTTCCAAGTTCAGTCCAGTTTTCATAGTTTTGTCCACACCAACCTCTAAACTTCTCACAACTGTTATTTGTCCTAGACCTGTTCACACCTGGTCTCTGCAATCAAGGTAACACATCTGTTTATGTGACTCTCCAGTTTGCTTATATGTGGTAAACCATTTTCTTGCCTAAAATCCAAGTTTACATTTATTGTTGCTATTAACCATGCTGGAAGATACCAGACTGCATTTACGGAGGTTATGCCTGTGATTAACCATTGCCCTGCTGGAAGAGACCAGTTTCATTTACAGCTGATAGTCCCCTGGTTCTGCTTCATCTGTGCTACCTGCTCCACTTTTTTGTTTGCCATCTTGCTTACCCAGCTGTCCTGATCCTTGCTGATCCACGTGTCGTCTGGCAGGACCCGTACCACTGCATCATCACCTCCGATCTGTGTTTCTCATCCTGACCTAAGCCTTATCTACTACAGGCTACCCAAGCAGCGGCTCTGCTGCGAACACCACGGCCTCAAACCCCAGAGTCTCGTCACTTCTTTTTGGAAGGATACCCCCATCCAATACACCTGACATTCAGCAGGTCGTAGTCATCCCAACATCACTGTTTGTTCTTTGTCAGACTCTCAGATCTTTGTTCTTCATTTATCCAGTTAACAAAAACCCATCAAATTCAGTGACCGTATAATACAGATGTCGGGATAGTTACAATGTATCAGTCGCAGTGATCTCTCTCCTGTCCTGTTTGTTACAATGTATCAGTCGCAGTGATCTCTCTCCTGTCCTGTTTGTTACAATGTATCAGTCGCAGTGATCTCTCTCCTGTCCTGTTTGTTACAATGTATCAGTCGCAGTGATCTCTCTCCTGTCCTGTTTGTTACAATGTATCAGTCACAGTGATCTCTCTCCTGTCCTGATAGTTACAATGTATCAGTCGCAGTGATCTCTCTCTCCTGTCCTGTTTGTTACAATGTATCAGTCGCAGTGATCTTTCTCCTGTCCTGTTTGTTACAATGTATCAGTCGCAGTGATCTCTCTCCTGTCCTGTTTGTTACAATGTATCAGTCGCAGTGATCTCCTGTCCTGTTTGTTACAATGTATCAGTCGCAGTGATCTCTCTTCTGTCCTGTTTGTTACAATGTATCAGTCGCAGTGATCTCTCTACTGTCCTGTTTGTTACAATGTATCAGTCGCAGTGATCTCTCTCCTGTCCTGATAGTTACAATGTATCAGTCGCAGTGATCTCTCTTCTGTCCTGTTTGTTACAATGTATCAGTCGCAGTGATCTCTCTCCTGTCCTGTTTGTTACAATGTATCAGTCGCAGTGATCTCTCTCCTGTCCTGTTTGTTACAATGTATCAGTCGCAGTGATCTCTCTACTGTCCTGTTTGTTACAATGTATCAGTCGCAGTGATCTCTCTCCTGTCCTGTTTGTTACAATGTATCAGTCGCAGTGATCTCTCTCCTGTCCTGTTTGTTACAATGTATCAGTCGCAGTGATCTCTCTCCTGTCCTGTTTGTTACAATGTATCAGTCGCAGTGATCTCTCTCCTGTCCTGTTTGTTACAATATATCAGTCGCAGTGATCTCTCTCCTGTCCTGTTTGTTACAATGTATCAGTCGCAGTGATCTCTCTCCTGTCCTGATAAATACAATGTATCAGTCGCAGTGATCTCTCTCCTGTCCTGTTTGTTACAATGTATCAGTCGCAGTGATCTCTCTACTGTCCTGTTTGTTACAATGTATCAGTCGCAGAGATCTCTCTCCTGTCCTGTTTGTTACAATGTATCAGTCGCAGTGATCTCTCTCCTGTCCTTTTTGTTACAATGTATCAGTCGCAGTGATCTCTCTCCTGTCCTGATAGTTACAATGTATCAGTCGCAGTGATCTCTCTCTCCTGTCCTGTTTGTTACAATGTATCAGTCGCAGTGATCTTTCTCCTGTCCTGTTTGTTACAATGTATCAGTCGCAGTGATCTCTCTCCTGTCCTGTTTGTTATAATGTATCAGTCGCAGTGATCTCTCTTCTGTCCTGTTTGTTACAATGTATCAGTCGCAGTAATCTCTCTCCTGTCCTGTTTGTTACAATGTATCAGTCGCAGTAATCTCTCTCCTGTCCTGTTTGTTACAATGTATCAGTCGCAGTGATCTCTCTCCTGTCCTGCTTGTTACAATGTATCAGTCGCAGTGATTCCTGTCCTGATAGTTACAATGTATCAGTCGCAGTGATCTCTCTCCTGTCCTGTTTGTTACAATGTATCAGTCGCAGTGATCTCTCTCCTGTCCTGATAGTTACAATGTATCAGTCGCAGTGATCTCTCTCCTGTCCTGTTTGTTACAATGTATCAGTCGCAGTGATTCCTGTCCTGTTTGTTACAATGTATCAGTCGCAGTGATCTCTCTCCTGTCCTGTTTGTTACAATGTATCAATCGCAGTGATCTCTCTACTGTCCTGTTTGTTACAATGTATCAGTCGCAGAGATCTCTCTCCTGTCCTGTTTGTTACAATGTATCAGTCGCAGTGATCTCTCTCCTGTCCTGTTTGTTACAATGTATCAGTCGCAGTGATCTCTCTCCTGTCCTGATAGTTACAATGTATCAGTCGCAGTGATCTCTCTCCTGTCCTGTTTGTTACAATATATCAGTCGCAGTGATCTCTCTTCTGTCCTGTTTGTTACAATGTATCAGTCGCAGAGATCTCTCTCCTGTCCTGTTTGTTACAATGTATCAGTCGCAGTGATCTCTCTTCTGTCCTGTTTGTTACAATGTATCAGTCGCAGTGATCTCTCCCTGCCCTGATAGTTACAATGTATCAGTCGCAGTGATCTCTCTCCTGTCCTGTCCTGTTTGTTACAATGTATCAGTCGCAGTGATCTCTCTCCTGTCCAATAGTTACAATGTATCAGTCGCAGTGATCTCTCTCCTGTTCCAATAGTTACAATGTATCAGTCGCAGTGATCTCTCTACTGTCCTGTTTGTTACAATGTATCAGTCGCAGTGATATCTCTCCTGTCTTGTTTGTTACAATATATCAGTCGCAGTGATCTCTCTCCTGTCCTGTTTGTTACAATGTATCAGTCGCAGTGATCTCTCTCCTGTCCTGTTTGTTACAATATATCAGTCGCAGTGATCTCTCCCCTGCCCTGTTTGTTACAATGTATCAGTCGCAGTGATCTCTCTCCTGTCCTGTTTGTTACAATGTATCAGTCGCAGTGATCTCTCTCCTGTCTTGATAGTTACAATGTATCAGTCGCAGTGATCTCTCTCCTGTCCTGTTTGTTACAATGTATCAGTTGCAGTGATCTCTCTCCTGTCCTGTTTGTTACAATGTATCAGTCGCAGTGATCTTTCTCCTGTCCTGATAGTTACAATGTATCAGTCGCAGTGATCTCTCTCCTGTCCTGATAGTTACAATGTATCAGTCACAGTGATCTCTCTCCTGTCCTGATAGTTACAATGTATCAGTCGCAGTGATCTCTCTCCTGTCCTGTTTGTTACAATGTATCAGTCGCAGAGATCTTTCTCCTGTCCTGTTTGTTACAATGTATCAGTCGCAGTGATCTCTCTCCTGTCCTGATAGTTACAATGTATCAGTCGCAGTGATCTCTCTCCTGTCCTGTTTGTTACAATGTATCAGTCGCAGTGATCTCTCTCCTGTCCTGATAGTTACAATGTATCAGTCGCAGTGATCTCTCTTCTGTCCTGTTTGTTACAATGTATCAGTCGCAGTGATCTCTCTCCTGTCCTGTTTGTTACAATGTATCAGTCGCAGTGATCTCTCTCCTGTCCTGTTTGTTACAATGTATCAGTCACAGTGATCTCTCTTCTGTCCTGTTTGTTACAATGTATCAGTCGCAGTGATCTCTCTCCTGTCCTGTTTGTTATAATGTATCAGTCGCAGTGATCTCTCTCCTGTCCTGTTTGTTACAATGTATCAGTCGCAGTGATCTCTCTCCTGTCCTGTTTGTTACAATGTATCAGTCGCAGTGATCTCTCTCCTGTCCTGTTTGTTATAATGTATCAGTCGCAGTGATCTCTCTCCTGTCCTGTTTGTTACAATGTATCAGTGCAGTGATCTCTCTCCTGTCCTGTTTGTTACAATGTATCAGTCGCAGTGATCTCTCTCCTGTCTTGATAGTTACAATGTATCAGTCGCAGTGATCTCTCTTCTGTCCTGTTTGTTACAATATATCAGTCGCAGTGATCTCTCTCCTGTCCTGTTTGTTACAATGTATCAGTCGCAGTGATCTCTCTCCTGTCTTGTTTGTTACAATGTATCAGTCGCAGTGATCTCTCTCCTGTCCTGTTTGTTACAATGTATCAGTCGCAGTGATCTCTCTCCTGTCCTGTTTGTTACAATGTATCAGTCACAGTGATCTCCTGTCCTGTTTGTTACAATGTATTAGTCGCAGTGATTCCTGTCCTGTTTGTTACAATATATCAGTCGCAGCGATCTCTCTCCTGTCCTGTTTGTTACAATGTATCAGTCGCAGTGATTCTCTGTCCTGTTTGTTACAATATATCAGTCGCAGTGATCTCTCTCCTGTCCTGTTTGTTACAATTATCAGTCGCAGTGATCTCTCTCCTGTCCTGTTTGTTACAATGTATCAGTCGCAGTGATCTTTCTCCTGTCTTGATAGTTACAATGTATCAGTCGCAGTGATCTCTCTTCTGTCCTGTTTGTTACAATATATCAGTCGCAGTGATCTCTCTCCTGTCCTGTTTGTTACAATGTATCAGTCGCAGTGATCTCTCTCCTGTCTTGTTTGTTACAATGTATCAGTCGCAGTGATCTCTCTCCTGTCCTGTTTGTTACAATGTATCAGTCGCAGTGATCTCTCTCCTGTCCTGTTTGTTACAATGTATCAGTCACAGTGATCTCCTGTCCTGTTTGTTACAATGTATTAGTCGCAGTGATTCCTGTCCTGTTTGTTACAATATATCAGTCGCAGTGATCTCTCTCCTGTCCTGTTTGTTACAATATATCAGTCGCAGCGATCTCTCTCCTGTCCTGTTTGTTACAATATATCAGTCGCAGTGATCTCTCTCCTGTCCTGTTTGTTACAATGTATCAGTCGCAGTGATTCCTGTCCTGTTTGTTACAATGTATCAGTCGCAGTGATCTCTCTCCTGTCCTGATAGTTACAATGTATCAGTCGCAGTGATCTCTCTCCTGTCCTGTTTGTTACAATATATCAGTCGCAGTGATCTCTCTCCTGTCCTGATAGTTACAATGTATCAGTCGCAGTGATCTCTCTCCTGTCCTGTTTGTTACAATGTATCAGTCGCAGTGATCTCTCTCCTGTCCCAATAGTTACAATGTATCAGTCGCAGTGATCTCTCTCCTGTCCTGTTTGTTACAATGTATCAGTTGCAGTGATCTCTCTCCTGTCCTGTTTGTTACAATGTATCAGTCGCAGTGATCTCTCTCCTGTCCTGTTTGTTACAATGTATCAGTCGCAGTGATCTCTCTCCTGTCCTGTTTGTTACAATGTATCAGTCGCAGTGATCTCTCCCCTGTCCTGATAGTTACAATGTATCAGTCGCAGTGATCTCTCTCCTGTCCTGTTTGTTACAATGTATCAGTCGCAGTGATCTCTCTCCTGTCCCAATAGTTACAATGTATCAGTCGCAGTGATCTCTCCTGTCCTGTTTGTTACAATGTATCAGTCGCAGTGATATCTCTCCTGTCCTGTTTGTTACAATGTATCAGTCGCAGTGATCTCTCTCCTGTCCTGTTTGTTACAATGTATCAGTGTAGTGCTATATCAGATTTATACTCCGTGAATCTGCTCTTCTGCTGCACATTTTCTTACTTCACCATCATAAATTGCCACGACATGTATTTCCGGCTTCAGTAAGTGAAAAGTCCCGCTGTCCTCCGGCGTCATCGCATCTCGAGAAGTGTAAACCTCTCAGCCGCACTAATGATGGCTGAAAGTGCCAGAAGTAACCGATCTCTGCTTCTCCCCATAGGACGGTGCGGCAATAAGCCGCGGGGTCGGGATGTGATGGTGAGATGTGTCCTAATGACTGGGAGGTCATCGCGGCCTCTGTCACATCAGACGTCAGGCACAGCTCTTATCGGAAGCTTCATGACCAAAAACTCCAAAGTGTCTCTCATCCCTCACTTATCTGTGGGATGGCCTCAATGTCCTCACAGCAGAGACCACAAATGCCTACAAACAATATACAAGGAATGGATAATTCTATGCAGAAGATATCTGGGCACGATCGAAGGAGGCAGGGAGAAATACAACCTGCTCAAAATTATTCTGCAGATTGGATATAAGGGCCATAAAGATGTAATTTTCTGTTTTTCCCATAACCTCATAACGTTTTGTGTTTTGGGATCTTTGGATCACTAACATCAATCTCAGACCACTGTGATAATTAGTTGCCAGGTGCCCAATTACAGGAAAAACTCCTTAAGAAGGATATTCCACATTATTAAGCAGCCTCAGGTTTCCAGCAATATAGGAAAGAAAAAGGATCTGTGCTGAAAAGTGTCACACAGTGCAGTGCCTCGGGCAAGGTGTGAAAACATTGGATATTTCATGGACATATAAAGGTGATAATCGTACTGTGAAGAGATTTGTGGCTAATACAGAGCACAGAAGGTTTCCTACAAATGAAGGCATAATGAGGAAGGTTCTTGCAGATAAAGGCATAATGAGGAAGTTTCCTACAGATAAAGGCATAATGAAGAAGGTTCCTGCATATAAAGGCATAATGAAGGTTCCTACATATAAAGGAATAATGAAGGTTTTTGCACATAAAGGCATAATGAGGAAGTCCTCGAACCACAAGGTGAAAGATCCTCCAGAGGCTGCAGTTGTGCATAATCCTAGTATTCGGCTGCCTCTAAATAGCGCTCACAACCAGAGATGGCTGTAGTAGCCCCGAACAACATGACTGATTGTACGCGCACCATGTTTACTCATGATGCCGTGCAACTCTGGATGGTCCAGATGGGTGGAGTAGTAGTGGTTGGTTGGTGGATGCCAACCATGTCCCAGCAAGGCTGCAACGTCAGCAAGGAGGTGGAGGAGTCATGTTTTTGGCTGAAATCTTAGGGGGGAAAGCTGGGAGCCCCTTTATGGTCCCTGAAGGTGTGAAAATGATCTCGGCCAAGTATATAGTTTCTGACGACCACTTTCTTCCATGGTAGAAAAAGAAGAACCGCACCGTCCGTAGTAAAGTCATCTCATGCTGACAGTGCCCCATCTCAGGCTGCAGAGAAGATCCGAGTCATTGGCTGCTATGGGCATAATGGAGGAAACACACCCTTAGGCTACCACCCTCCCCTGAACTCCTGAACTCAGCCTATTCAGAACATCTGGAGTATCCTCAGCAGATCTATGATGGTGGGAGGCCGATCACATCAGAACAGCAGCTCTGGGGCCAATTCTGACTTTCTGCAGAGAAACTCAAGCAGTAACTCTCCAAAGACTCCCAAGATGAATGGAAGCCAAATTGTGGAAGTGAAATCACAGAAGGGTCCAGTGTGACGTGGACTCGGTCTTAGGCTGGAGTCACACACAACGTATAAAAAAACGGACCATATTGGACGGCCGTAATACGCAGAAATGTTCCCGGCACATTAATGCATATTTCATCTGTTGTCAAGGTGTGGCTGCGTATTTTGCGCATGTAAGCATCCATATGGCATCCGTACGGCAAGATTTTCTCGCTGGCTTGCAAAACCGACATATAATGGATCACAATGACAGTTTTTACATCACAAAAGAAAGAATAGATATATACACATAGAATACATATATATATATATATATATATATATTATATATATATACATGTCATTGTGACATATATATATTTATATATTTATAGTTCTTACACTTCTACATACTGTAATAGCTGCTAATTCAATTGCCGGCTTTTGTGAAATTACAGAACCCGACATGAAATGACACATGGTTTACATACAGTAAACCATGTAATTTCATGTAGTTTGATATATGGTTTTCACTAATAATTACATGAGTGTATGTGTGCAAAATTTCATACATGTAGGTGCTAATTAAATGTGTAAATTCATTGAAAAAAAATGTGTGGGCTCCTGCGGTATTTTCTCCACCAGACAGGCAAAGCCAGTGAGTGGTGGCAGATAATAATAGCCCAGAGAGGGACCATTATTTTTGGGCCCCCCCTGGCTACTAACATCTGTCCCCAGCCACCCCAGAAAAGGCACATCTATGAATAGATGCGCCTTTTCTGGCACTTAGCCCGTCTATTCCCATTGCCCTGTAGCGGTGGCTAATGGGTTAAGGCCACCTTGCTATTGGAAGGGGACTTTAAGCCAGGTTAATAATGTAGAGTTGTCAATTTGACAACTCTACATCATTAATCCTAATGTATGAAATGGTTAAAAAAACACACAGGTGCTGGGGTTGATGTATATACAGGTTCTGGGCTGGGGCTGATGTATATACAGGTGCTGGGCTGGGGCTGATGTATATACTGGTGCTGGGCTGGGGCTGATGTATATACAGGTGCTGGGGCTGATGTATATACAGGTGCTGGTCTGAGGCTGATGTATATACAGGTGCTGGGGCTGATGTATATACAGGCGCTGGGTGCTGATGTATATACAGGTGCTGGGCTGGGGCTGATGTATATACAGGTGCTGGGCTGGGGCTGATGTATATACAGGTGCTGGACTGGAGCTGATGTATATACAGGTGCTGGGCTGGGGCTGATGTATATACAGGTGCTGGGCTGGGGCTGATGTATATACAGGTGCTGGGCGGGCTGATGTATATACAGGTGCTGGGCTGGGGCTGTGTATATACAGGTGCTGGCTGGGGCTGGTGATGTATATACAGGTGCTGGGCTGGGGCTGATGTATATACAGGTGCTGGATGGGGCTGTATGTATATACAGGTGCTGGGCTGGGGCTGATGTATATACAGGTTGGCTGGAATGGGGCTGATGTATTATACAGGTGCTGGGCTGGGCTGATGTTATACAGGTGCTGGGCTGGGGCTGATGTATATACAGGGCTGGGGCTGATGTATATACAGGTGCTGGGCTGGGGCTGATGTATATACAGGTGCTGGGCTGGGCTGATGTATATACAGGTGCTGGGCTGGTGATGTATATACAGGTGCTGGCTGGGCTGATGTATATACAGGTGCTGGGCTGGGGCTGATGTATATACAGGGGTTGGGCTGGCTATATATACAGGTGCTGGGCGTGGGGCTGGTGATATATATACAGGTGCTGGGCTGGGTGATGTATATACAGGTGCTGGGCTGGGCTGGTGATGTATATACAGGTGCTGGGCTGGGGCTGATGTATATACAGGTGCTGGGCTGGGGCTGATGTATATACAGGTGCTCCGGGCTAGTATATATAAGGTGCTGGTCTGGGCTGGTGATGTATATACAGGTGCTGGGCTGGGGCTGGATGTATATACAGGTGCTGGGCTGGTGATGTATATACAGGTGCTGGGCTGGGCTGATGTATATACAGGTGCTGGGCTGGGGCTGATGTATATACAGGTGCTGGGCTGATGTATATACAGGTGCTGGTGGGCTGATGTATATACAGGTGCTGGGCTGGGGCTGATGTATATACAGGTTGCTGGCTGGTGGCTGATGTATATACAGGTGCTGGGCTGGGGCTGATGTATATACAGGTGCTGGGCTGGGGCTGATGTATATACAGGTGCTGGGCTGGGGCTGATGTTATATAAGGTGCTGGGTGGGGCTGATGTATATACAGGTGCTGCTGGGGCTGGATGTATATACTGGTGCTGGGCTGGAGCTGATGTATATACAGGTGCTGGGGCTGGTGATGTATATACTGGTGCTGGGCTGGGCTGATGTATATACAGGTGCTGGGCTGGGATGTAATACGGGGTGCATGTATATACAGGTGTGGACTGGGTGATGTTTATACAGGTGCTGGCTGGGCTGATGTATATACAGGTGCTGGCTGGGTTGATGTTTATACAGGTGCTGGGCTGGGGCTGATGTATATACAGGTGCTGGACTGGGGCTGATGTATATACAGGTGCTGGAATGGGGCTGATGTTTATACAGTGCGGCTGGGCTGATGTATATACAGGTGCTGGCTGGGGCTGATGTATATACAGGTGCTGGGCTGGGGCTGATGTATATGCAGGTGCTGGGCTGGGGCTGATGTATATACAGGGGCTGGGCTGGGGCTGATTATTTTGTGAGTATATACAGGTGCTGGGCTGGTGATGTATATACAGGTGCTGGGTCTGGTGATGTATATACAGGTGCTGGGCTGGGACTGATGTATATACTGGTGCTGGGCCGGGCCTTAAGTATATACAGGGGCTGGGGCTGGTGATGTATATACAGGTGCTGATCTGGGGCTGGTGATGTATGTACAGGTGCTGGGCTTGGGCTGGTGATATATATACAGGTGCTGGGCTGGAGCTGATGTATATACAGGTGCTGGGCTGGGGCTGATGTATATACAGGTGCTGGGCGGGGTGATTTATATACTGGTGCTGGGCCGGGCCTTAAGTATATATAGGTGTTGGTCTATGGCTGGTAATGTATATACAGGTGCTGGGCTGGGGCTGGTGATGTATATACAGGTGCTGGGCTGGTGATGTATATACAGGTGCTGGGCTGGGGCTGATGTATATACAGGTGCTGGGCTGGGGCTGATGTATATACAGGTGCTGGGCTGGGGCTGATGTATAGTGGACTGATGTATATAGTGCTGGGGCTGATGTATATACAGGTGCTGGGCTGGGGCTGATGTATATACCGGTGCTGGGGCTGGTGATGTATATACTAGTGCTGGGCTGGGGCTGATGTATATACAGATGTATATACAGGTGCTGGGGCTGGTGATGTATATGCTGGGCTGGGGCTGGTGTATATACAGGTGCTGGGCTTGGGCTGATGTATATACAGGTGCTGGGGCTGATAATGTATATACAGGTGCTGGGCTGGGGCTGATGTATATACTGGTGCTGGGCCGGGCCTTAAGTATATATAGGTTCTGGGCTGGGGCTGATGTATATACTGGTGCTGGGCTGGGGCTGGTGATGTATATACAGGTGCTGGGCTGGGGCTGGTGATGTATATACAGGTGCTGGGCTGGGGCTGGTGATGTATATACAGGTGCTGGGCTGGGGCTGATGTATATACAGGTGCTGGGCTGGGGCTGATGTATATACAGGTGCTGGGCTGGGGCTGATGTATATACAGGTGCTGGACTGGGGCTGATGTATATACAGGTGCTGGGCTGGGGCTGATGTATATACAGGTGCTGGGCTGGGGCTGATGTATATACAGGTGCTTGGCTGGGGCTGATGTATATACAGGTGCTGGATTGGGGCTGATGTATATACAGGTGCTGGACTGGGGCTGATGTATATACAGGTGCTGGGCTGGGACTGATGTATATATAGGTGCTGGGCTGGGGCTGATGTATATACAGGTGCTGGGCTGGGGCTGATGTATATACAGGGGCTGGGCTGGGGCTGATGTATATACAGGGGCTGGGCTGGGGCTGATGTATATGCAGGTGCTGGGGCTGGTGATGTATATACAGGTGCTGGGGCTGATGTATATACAGGTGCCGGGCTGGGGCTGATGTATATACCGGTGCTGGGGCTGGTGATGTATATACTAGTGCTGGGCTGGGGCTGATGTATATACAGATGTATATACAGGTGCTGGGGCTGGTGATGTATATGCTGGGCTGGGGCTGGTGTATATACAGGTGCTGGGCTGGATCTGATGTATATACTGGTGCTGGGCCTTAAGTATATACAGGCGCTGGGCTGGGGCTGGTGACGTATACAGGGGCTGGTCAATTTTCATTTCATTCACCTTTTTTGTTCTAAAACTTTACAACCTGAACGACCATGGCTTGCCCCCCCCCCTAGATTTGATCCTGGGTACGCCCATGTATGAGATACTTTATCAAATGCTTTGCTGAAGTCGAGATATACTATATCTACCGCATTTCCCCGATCCACCCAGTCAGTGACTTATAAAAGGAAGTTAGATTAGTCCCTTATACTCAGTTACTCATCACTCACTTCATACTATCATATTTAGATACCTTTGGTGAATTATTGCAGTTTGTATGGCATTCGTCTGAGCGACTGGCCCAATTAGTTAGTCCTCGAGGACGCGACTAAGACACTATTGATATAACATACACTGAGACACTGATTAATCACCTTAAACAATTTTGCAAGAAAATTATAATATATATATATATATACTGTGTGTATATATATATCACAAAGAACATAACAGCTCCTAGTTCTCTTTATATCACTAGTTGCTATAAGTAGCCTTTTATTCCTTCCATGGAATAAGAGTCTCTCGTTAGTGTAACGTGCACACGGAGTTATTAATTCCTATTGTCTACTTACACAGACTATGGACTGAGACTAGTTCCATGATTAGCTTCCCATTCTTCACTTGGAATAAGATTCTCATGGCAGCTCTTCTTTTTTTAAGCAATCTCTTCTCTTGTTTCTGATTAAACCGTCCTAGAACGCGTCCCCTCCCGACGTCCAGAGAGATTAGCCTCTTTTTACGGTTAGGTATTATTGTCCATCGCCCGACTTTATACTCTTACAATAGTCCCTCAGATATACCTGCCTGCTTCTCATTGGTTAATATCTATTTGCATAATTACCTTCTTGGCATGTTAGTGATGGTACAGAAGATATTTGGAGGAGACTGTCTCCCCATAATACGCCTCCTTATCCTTGTCTCCTCCATCTCTAGCCCAGGATCAGGTGTGTGATGACTACAAACCTTCCATCGTTCTCTTGCCATGACAACATCTCTTGGAAATACATTTCGGTGTAACTCTTGATTTTCCTTACATGCAGCTGTAACCTGATCTCTCAGTGAGGTTGCATTCGGACATCCATACTAATCGGTCTGAGATTGCACGGACTGGTCGTGACGGAGTGAGAGAGCTGCGGCCAGTCCGTGCCCTGCGGCCCGTTCTCAGATCCAGGTTGATGATCCGCCTGATCACAGTAAGTGAATGAGGTGGTGGCTGGGGTAGAGGCGTCCTGTATGCCTGCGCACACCCCGAGAATGCTGCACCTGGAGGAGGGATCTATGGAAATATCAAAACACCATCACTTCCAAACAGAAATCAGGTGTGAACAGGTGCTGTGGCCATCTCCATATACAACTAAACAAATAAAGTAGCACTCTGTAGCGCTATAGCATGCAAACATGAAATATGAAAATTGAATTGCATTTCTGCACTAGAAAATGTGAAAAATTGAGAATGTTTAGTGCATAAATTCACCAATTCATGTGTACCTGGCAGCCACAGGCGATTCTCGTTGCCAGGACCGACCGTCATTTCCAAACAGAAATCGTGTGTGAACAGGTGCTTACTAGGAGTAGCCATCGCCATGATATTTGTATGCATTAGCTTTCTGACTGAGCCCTCCACCCCTCAGCTTCAGGCGGTTTTCATTACAGCAGGATCCTACCTTCCCGTAGAGATGTAGACTAGGAGAGGATTCACATTAGGATAGGTCCTGGCAACAAGAAACGCCTTATCGTAGCTGCCGGGTACACATGAGTTGGCCAAATTATGCGCTAAGCATTCTTAATTTTTCACATTTTCTAGTGCAGTAATGCAATTCAATTTTCATATTTCATGTTTGCATGCTATAGCGCTACAGAGTGCGGCCATATTTGTTTAGTTGGAGGGATCTGTGAGCCCCATCAGGGACAGCGACGATAATGTGTGCAAACTGTAAAGCGCTGCGGAATATGTCAGCGCTATATAAAAATAAAGATTATTATCATTTCTGTAACAAAAGTCTTGCTTTACAGCACTGCTGTGAGGAGGCTGACTGCACGCTCCAGAGCTCCCAGCAGTCCAAGCTCACAGCTCCTATCTGTTCCCTGCACATCTCAATAGACTTTCCTACTGGGTGGAGGAGGATCCCCAGCAGCACAGAGTATTTCAGGAGAGGAGTGAGCTGATGTGTGGGAGGAGCAGGGTCCCAGCAGCACAGAGGATTTCAGGAGAGGAGTGAGCTGATGTGTGGGTGGAGGAGGATCCCCAGCAGCACAGAGGATTTCAGGAGAGGAGTGAGCTGATGTGTGGGTGGAGCAGGGTCCCAGCAGCACAGAGGATTTCAGGAGAGGAGCGAGCTGATGTGTGGGAGGAGCAGAGTCCCAGCAGCACAGAGTATTTCAGGAGTGGAGTGAGCTGATGTGTGGGTGGAGCAGGGTCCCAGCAGCACAGAGGATTTCAGGAGTGGAGTGAGCTGATATGTGGGAGGAGCAGAGTCCCAGCAGCACAGAGGATTTCAGGAGTGGAGTGAGCTGATGTGTGGGAGGAGCAGGGTCCGAGCAGCACAGAGGATTTCAGGAATGGAGTGAGCTGATGTGTGGGAGGAGCAGGATCCCAGCAGCACAGAGGATTTCAGGAGTGGAGTGAGCTGATATGTGGGAGGTGCAGGGTCCCAGCAGCACAGAGGATTTCAGGAGTGGAGTGAGCTGATATGTGGGAGGAGCAGGGTCCCAGCAGCACAAAGGATTTCAGGAGTGGAGTGAGCTGATATGTGGGAGGAGCAGGGTCCCAGCAGCACAGAGGATTTCAGGAGTGGAGTGAGCTGATGTGTGGGAGAAGCAGGGTCCTAGCAGCACAGAGGATTTCAGGAGTGGAGTGAGCTGATGTGTGGGAGGAGCAGAGTCCCAGCAGCACAGAGGATTTCAGGAGTGGAGTGAGCTGATATGTGGGAGGAGCAGGGTCCCAGCACCACAGAGGATTTCAGGAGTGGAGTGAGCTGATGTGTGGGAGGAGCAGGGTCCCAGCAGCACAGAGGATTTCAGGAGTGGAGTGAGCTGATATGTGGGAGGAGCAGAGTCCCAGCAGCACAGAGGATTTCAGGAGTGGAGTGAGCTGATATGTGGGAGGAGCTGTCACGCTGTATAGCAGATATATATATATGTGATGTCAGTAATCTATATCAAAAGGGCAACATACTATATAACATGCGCATAGATATATGATAACATAGAATTACCTGACAATGTCCAGTGGGTCCATACGGAATCCGTTATACACTGTCTCCGGCTAGAGGGTGACCGGGGTCTAAGCTGACCCTGAACTGGGGTCCTAACTAATCCCTCAACCTGGAGGTACTGTTAAAGGTACAGAGGTCCAGGCCACCAGCGTAAACCCTGTCTCCTATCAATCCCTGCCAACTGTATTCTAGTCCTAAGAAGGACCCTGAATACCACCAAAGGGAATGAACAGGTAACGGATAATGAACAGAAAGACAAACAAGAAAGAGAAGGAATAAAGTAAATAAAGTCTTACATACAACACTCACACACAGTAGGAACACCTAAGGTCTCAGAGATTAACTATAAGCTATAAGAGTAAAAACAACTAATGAACTCTTAGCTTAAATGTTCTCAGAACCGATCCAGTCTGCTGAACTACATGAATGCTTTCACACGGCGTCTAACACCCAGACTGGCAGAAATATAAAGGAAACTAATTAGAACATAATCAAAAGCAGCCGGGCGAGGCTGCACCTAGCCTTAGCAAAGAGCTAGGAAAAATTAACTCTCACATTACCAAAAAACAAAGAAACAGAAGCTCAGCTGTGAGAAGTCAGAATGTGCAATCGCGACGATCTTCGTGGCGATGCACCCATGACAGTACCCCCCCTTCTACGAGGGGCCTCCGGACCCTCATGACCAGGTCTGTCCGGGTGAGTTGTGTGAAAGGTCCGTCCACGTTATCATTGACCACCACTGAAGGAGGAGGTAGAGGTGACGGTATGACTGGTGCCACATACTTTTTAAGTAATGACTTGTGAAACACATTATGAATTTTAAACGTAGGAGGGAGGTCCAGACGAAATGCCACAGGATTAATTATGGAACTGATCCTGTACGGCCCGATGAATCTGGGACCCAACCTCCAGGAGGGAATTTTAAGTTTAATATTCCTGGTAGACAACCACACCAGATCATTCACCTTCAGATCTCGACCAGAAACTCTCCCCCTATCAGCCATCCGTTTGTAACGGTTCTCCGTAACCTTCAGTCTTAACTGATCTGGAACTATCAGTCTCTCTGGAAGTCCCACAGGGCGTCCCCCTGAGCCCCCAATACCTCCCCCTCAAGCTCAGAGCATACAGCTGACACCACAACTCCCTCCTGAGGAATAGGAACCGGATCATCCATCCTCCCGGTCCCTGGGAAAGTACGAGATAAGGCATCAGGAAGCAACTTTATTGAGCAGTCATATGCGCGATGAGGAGGTAACTCTTTACACCCCTCCTCTGAGAACATCTCCCCAAAGTCCTCCAGAAAAGGAGGCAAAGTCCTAGGTACAACCGCACCGATGACCGTGCTCATGCAGTTATTCTTGCAAAATTCACCCCACTGGCTAATCTTTCTGGATTGCCAATCAATCACTGGGTTATGTTTAGCCAACCAAGGAAGTCCCAACACAATAGGAGTAGGTAGACCCTCCAACACATAACAAGACAATTGCTCTTTATGTATTGCCCCTACTCGAAGATCTATGTTATGAACAGCTTGAACCAAGCTACCTTGACCAAGAGGTCTAGAATCAATAGAGAGTATAGGGACCGGTTTGGCCAATACACTCAGTTGCATACCATGCACCTGGGCAAACCGAGCGTCCACAAGATTAGCCCCGGACCCACTATCAAGAAAAACAGAAATCCTCTCAGTTCTAGTACCAATCACCACCTCCGCAGGCACGATAAACTGAGAGGGATTTGGGGACGAAATACAGACTCCCAGGTTAACTCCTTGGGTCAAAGAGGTCCGGGATGGACAACCCCCAACAAAATGTCCCTCTCTCCCGCAAAAGAAACACCTTCTAGTCTTGCGGCGCACCGCCGATTCCCTCCTACAAAATGATGTCCCTCCCAACTGCATGGGTTCCTCAGAACAGACCAGGGGAACCTCAGTATAAGGGACTTTAGTAGTAGGTGGAGTCATCATGGGGGGCGGAGTTACCTCGCGTCTTCCCCGAAGTCGTCTATCAATGCGAATAGCGAGGGCCATAGCAGCCTCCAGTGATGGAGGAGAATCATACTGAGCCAACACATCTTTTAATTTGTCAGACAACCCTTGACAAAACTGGCTCCTAAGAGCTGGGTCATTCCACTGAGTATCTGTTGCCCATCTACGGAACTCAGAAGAATATTCCTCCGCTGGACGATTTCCTTGCCGTATTTTACGTAACTTTGTTTCAGCAAGGGAAACTCGATCCGGATCATCATATACCAGACCCAGGGCAGTAAAAATCGATCCACTGACTGGAGATCTGGGGAACCTGGAGGAATAGAGAACGCCCAAGATTGAGGGTCCCCTTGTAAGAGCGAGATAACAATTCCCACCCTCTGCTCTTCACTCCCAGATGACCGAGGCCGCAGCCGAAAGTACAATTTAATGCCTCCCGGAAAGTAAAAAATTTGTCCCGCCCACCAGTGAACCTGTCCGGGAGAGCAACCTTAGGTTCAGATCTGGTTTGCTCTGGGAGGGACAAAACCTTGGACTTAATGTCTGCAAATTCCATGGACAACCCCTGCAACTGTCGGGCCAGCTGGGCTACTGGATCCATGACAGCTGGGAGAATCTTTAGTTTGGGCCGGTGAAAATGTCACGCTGTATAGCAGATATATATATATGTGATGTCAGTAATCTATATCAAAAGGGCAACATACTATATAACATGCGCATAGATATATGATAACATAGAATTACCTGACAATGTCCAGTGGGTCCATACGGAATCCGTTATACACTGTCTCCGGCTAGAGGGTGACCGGGGTCTAAGCTGACCCTGAACTGGGGTCCTAACTAATCCCTCAACCTGGAGGTACTGTTAAAGGTACAGAGGTCCAGGCCACCAGCGTAAACCCTGTCTCCTATCAATCCCTGCCAACTGTATTCTAGTCCTAAGAAGGACCCTGAATACCACCAAAGGGAATGAACAGGTAACGGATAATGAACAGAAAGACAAACAAGAAAGAGAAGGAATAAAGTAAATAAAGTCTTACATACAACA
The DNA here is from genome assembly GCA_033576555.1 of Oophaga sylvatica. NCBI lineage: Eukaryota > Metazoa > Chordata > Amphibia > Anura > Dendrobatidae > Oophaga > Oophaga sylvatica. Next base: position 16,321 of record JARQOD010008353.1, on the reverse strand, counting down.
CTCACACACAGTAGGAACACCTAAGGTCTCAGAGATTAACTATAAGCTATAAGAGTAAAAACAACTAATGAACTCTTAGCTTAAATGTTCTCAGAACCGATCCAGTCTGCTGAACTACATGAATGCTTTCACCGGCGTCTAACACCCAGACTGGCAGAAATATAAAGGAAACTAATTAGAACATAATCAAAAGCAGCCGGGCGAGGCTGCACCTAGCCTTAGCAAAGAGCTAGGAAAAATTAACTCTCACATTACCAAAAAACAAAGAAACAGAAGCTCAGCTGTGAGAAGTCAGAATGTGCAATCGCGACGATCTTCGTGGCGATGCACCCATGACAGGAGCAGAGTCCCAGCAGCAGAGAGGATTTCAGGAGTGGAGTGAGCTGATGTGTGGGAGGAGCAGGGTCCCAGCAGCACAGAGGATTTCAGGAGAGGAGTGAGCTGATGTGTGGGAGGAGAAGGGTCCCAGCAGCACAGAGGATTTCAGGAGTGGAGTGAGCTGATGTGTGGGTGGAGCAGGGTCCCAGCAGCACAGAGGATTTCAGGAGTGGAGTGAGCTGATGTGTGGGTGGAGCAGGGTCCCAGCAGCACAGAGGATTTCAGGAGTGGAGTGAGCTGATGTGTGGGAGGAGCAGGGTCCCAGCAGCACAGAGGATTTCAGGAGTGGAGTGAGCTGATGTGTGGGTGGAGCAGGGTCCCAGCAGCACAGAGGATTTCAGGAGTGGAGTGAGCTGATATGTGGGAGGAGCAGGGTCCCAGCACCACAGAGGATTTCAGGAGTGGAGTGAGCTGATATGTGGGAGGAGCAGGGTCCCAGCAGCACAGAGGATTTCAGGAGTGGAGTGAGCTGATATGTGGGAGGAGCAGGGTCCCAGCAGCACAGAGGATTTCAGGAGTGGAATGAGCTGATATGTGGGAGGAGCAGGGTCCCAGCAGCACAGAGGATTTCAGGAGTGGAGTGAGCTGATATGTGGGAGGAGCAGAGTCCCAGCAGCACAGAGGATTTCAGGAGTGGAGTGAGCTGATGTGTGGGAGGAGCAGGGTCCGAGCAGCACAGAGGATTTCAGGAGTGGAGTGAGCTGATGTGTGGGAGGAGCAGGATCCCAGCAGCACAGAGGATTTCAGGAGTGGAGTGAGCTGATGTGTGGGAGGAGCAGGGTCCCAGCAGCACAGAGGATTTCAGGAGTGGAGTGAGCTGATGTGTGGGAGGAGCAGGGTCCCAGCAGCACAGAGGATTTCAGGAGTGGAGTGAGCTGATGTGTGGGAGGAGCAGGGTCCCAGCAGCACAGAGGATTTCAGGAGTGGAGTGAGCTGATGTGTGGGAGGAGCAGGGTCCCAGCAGCACAGAGGATTTCAGGAGTGGAGTGAGCTGATGTGTGGGAGGAGCAGGGTCCCAGCAGCACAGAGGATTTCAGGAGTGGAGTGAGCTGAATTGTGGGGAGGAGCAGGGTCCCAGCAGCACAGAGGATTTCAGGAGTGGAGTGAGCTGATGTGTGGGAGGAGCAGGGTCCCAGCAGCACAGAGGATTTCAGGAGTGGAGTGAGCTGATGTGTGGGAGGAGCAGGTCCCAGCAGCACAGAGGATTTCAGGAGTGGAGTGAGCTGATGTGTGGGGGAGCAGGGTCCCAGCAGCACAGAGGATTTCAGGAGTGGAGTGAGCTGATGTGTGGGAGGAGTAGGGTCCCAGCAGCACAGAGGATTTCAGGAGTGCAGTGAACTGATGTGTGGGGGAGCAGGGTCCCAGCAGCACAGAGGATTTCAGGAGTGGAGTGAGCTGATGTGTGGGAGGAGCAGGGTCCCAGCAGCACAGAGGATTTCAGGAGTGGAGTGAGCTGATGTGTGGAGGAGCAGGGTCCCAGCAGCACAGAGGATTTCAGGAGTGGAGTGAGCTGATTGTGGGAGGAGCAGGGTCCCAGCAGCACAGAGGATTTCAGGAGTGGAGTGAGCTGATGTGGGAGGAGCAGGGTCCCAGCAGCACAGAGGATTTCAGGAGTGAGTGAGCTGATGTGTGGGAGGAGCAGGGTCCCAGCAGCACAGAGGATTTCAGGAGTGGAGTGAGCTGATAGTGGGAGGAGCAGGGTCCCAGCAGCACAGAGGATTTCAGGAGTGGAGTGAGCTGATGTGTGGGAGGAGCAGGGTCCCAGCAGCACAGAGGATTTCAGGAGGGAGTGAGCTGATGTGGGAGGAGCAGGGTCCCAGCAGCACAGAGGATTTCAGGAGTGAGTGAGCTGATGTGTGGGAGACAGGGTCCCAGCAGCACAGAGGATTTCAGGAGTGGAGTGAGCTGATGTGGGAGAGCAGGTCCCAGCAGCACAGAGGATTTCAGGAGTGGAGTGAGCTGATGTGTGGGAGGAGCAGGGTCCAGCAGCACAGAGGATTTCAGGATGGAGTGAGCTGATGTGTGGGAGGAGCAGGGTCCCAGCAGCACAGAGGATTTCAGGAGTGGAGTGAGCTGATTGTGGGAGGAGCAGGGTCCAGCAGCACAGAGGATTTCAGGAGTGAGTGAGCTGATGATGTGGGAGAGCAGGGTCCCAGCAGCACAGAGGATTTCAGGAGGAGTGAGCTGATTGTGGGAGGAGCAGGGTCCAGCAGCACAGAGGATTTCAGGAGTGGAGTGAGCTGATATGTGGGAGGAGCAGGTCCCAGCAGCACAGAGGATTTCAGGAGTGGAGTGAGCTGATGTGTGGGAGGAGCAGGGTCCAGCAGCACAGAGGATTTCAGGAGTGGATGAGCTGATGTGTGGGAGGAGCAGGTCCCAGCAGCACAGAGGATTTCAGGAGTGGAGTGAGCTGATGTGTGGGAGGAGCAGGGTCCCAGCAGCACAGAGGATTTCAGGAGTGGAGTGAGCTGATTGTGGGAGGAGCAGGTCCCAGCAGCAGAGGATTTCAGGAGGAGTGAGCTGATTTGTGGAGGAGCAGGTCCCAGCAGCACAGAGGATTTCAGGAGTGGAGTGAGCTGATGTGTGGGAGGAGCAGGGTCCCAGCAGCACAGAGGATTTCAGGAGTGGAGTGAGCTGATATGTGGGAGGAGCAGGGTCCCAGCAGCACAGAGGATTTCAGGAGTGGAGTGAGCTGATGTGGGAGGAGCAGGTCCCAGCAGCAAGAGGATTTCAGGATGGAGTGAGCTGATTGTGGGAGGAGCAGGGTCCCAGCAGCACAAGGATTTCAGGAGTGGAGTGAGCTGATGTGTGGGAGGAGCAGGGTCCCAGCAGCACAGAGGATTTCAGGAGTGGAGTGAGCTGATGTGGGTGGAGCAGGGTCCCAGCAGCACAGAGGATTAGGAGTGGGACTGATGTGTGGAGGAGCAGGGTCCCAGCAGCACAGAGGATTTCAGGAGGAGTGAGCGAGTGTGGGGGAGGGGTCCAGCAGCACAGAGGATTCGGGGGAGTGAGCTGATGTGGGGAGAGAGGGTCCAGCAGCAAGAGATTCGGAGTGGAGTGAGCTGATTGTGGAGGAGCAGGTCCCAGCAGCACAGAGGATTTCAGGATGGAGTGATGATGTGTGAGGAGAGGTCAGCAGCACAGAGGATTTCAGGATGGATGAGCTGATGTGGGAGGAGCAGGTCCCAGCAGCACAGAGGATTCGGAATGAGTGAGCTGATGTGGGAGGAGCAGGGTCCAGCAGCACAGAGATTTCAGGAGTGATGAGCTGATTGTGGGAGAGCAGGTCCAGCAGCACAGAGGATTTAGAGTGAGGACTGATGTGTGGAGGAGCAGGTCCACAGCACAGAGGATTTCAGGAGTGGAGTGAGCTGATGTGGGGGAGCGGGTCCCAGCAGCACAGAGGATTTCAGGAGTGGAGTGGCTGATGTTGGGGAGCAGTCCCGCAGCACAGGGATTTCAGGAGAGGAGTGAGCTGATGTGTGAGGAGAGGTCCCAGCACAAGAGGATTTCAGGAGTGAGTGAGCTGATATGTGGAGAGCAGGGTCCAGCAGCACAGAGATTTCAGAGTGAGTGAGCTGATTGTGGGGCGGTCCAGCAGCAAGAGGATTTCAGAGAGGAGTGAGCTGATGTGTGAGGAGCAGGGTCCAGCAGCACAGAGGATTAGGGTGGAGTGACTGATTGTGGAGGAGCAGGGTCCAGCAGCACAAGGATTTAGGAGTGGAGTGACTGATGTGTGGGGGGCAGGGTCCAGCAGCACAAGGATTTCAGGATGGTGGCTGATGTGTGGAGGAGCAGGTCCAGCAGCACGAGATTTCAGGAGTGAGTGACTGATGTGTGGGGAGCAGGGCCCACAGCACAAGGATTTCAGGATGGAGTGAGCTGATGTGTGGGAGGAGAGGGTCCAGCGCACAGGGATTTCAGGAGTGCAGTGAACTGTGTGTGGGTGAGCAGGGTCCCAGCAGCACAAGGATTTCAGATGGAGAGAGCTGATGTTGGAGGGAGACGGGTCCCAGCAGCACAGAGGATTTCAGGAGGAGTGAGCTGATGTGTGGGAGGAGAAGGGTCCCAGCAGCAAGAGGATTTCAGGAGTGGAGTGAGCTGATTGTGGGAGGAGCAGGGTCCCAGCAGCACAGAGGATTTCAGGAGTGAGTGAACTGATGTGTGGGAGGGAGGGTCCCAGCAGCACAGAGGATTTCAGGAGTGGATTGAGTGATATGTGGGGGAGCGGGCCCCAGCAGCAATGGGTTTTCAGGATGCAGTGAACGATGTGTGGGAGGAGCAGGGTCCGCGCACAGGGGTTTCGGAGTGAAGTGGTGTTTTTGGGGAAAGCGGGCCCCAAACGCCAGGGATTTGGATATGGCATTTTTAGGACATCCCCCAAATTCAATATTATTTTAAAATCCACCCTTTCAATATACTATTTTTACCCTCCCACACCTTTTCAAAACTTGTTTTTTTTTTTTTTTTTTTTTTTTTTTTTTTTTTTTTTTTTTTTTTTTTTTTTTTTTTTTTTTTTTTTTTTTTTTTTTTTTTTTTTTTTTTTTTTTTTTTTTTTTTTTTTTTTTTTTTTTTTTTTTTTTTTTTTTTTTTTTTTTTTTTTTTTTTTTTTTTTTTTTTTTTTTTTTTTTTTTTTTTTTTTTTTTTTTTTTTTTTTTTTTTTTTTTTTTTTTTTTTTTTTTTTTTTTTTTTTTTTTTTTTTTTTTTTTTTTTTTTTTTTTTTTTTTTTTTTTTTTTTTTTTTTTTTTTTTTTTTTTTTTTTTTTTTTTTTTTTTTTTTTTTTTTTTTTTTTTTTTTTTTTTTTTTTTTTTTTTTTTTTTTTTTTTTTTTTTTTTTTTTTTTTTTTTTTTTTTTTTTTTTTTTTTTTTTTTTTTTTTTTTTTTTTTTTTTTTTTTTTTTTTTTTTTTTTTTTTTTTTTTTTTTTTTTTTTTTTTTTTTTTTTTTTTTTTTTTTTTTTTTTTTTTTTTTTTTTTTTTTTTTTTTTTTTTTTTTTTTTTTTTTTTTTTTTTTTTTTTTTTTTTTTTTTTTTTTTTTTTTTTTTTTTTTTTTTTTTTTTTTTTTTTTTTTTTTTTTTTTTTTTTTTTTTTTTTTTTTTTTTTTTTTTTTTTTTTTTTTTTTTTTTTTTTTTTTTTTTTTTTTTTTTTTTTTTTTTTTTTTTTTTTTTTTTTTTTTTTTTTTTTTTTTTTTTTTTTTTTTTTTTTTTTTTTTTTTTTTTTTTTTTTTTTTTTTTTTTTTTTTTTTTTTTTTTTTTTTTTTTTTTTTTTTTTTTTTTTTTTTTTTTTTTTTTTTTTTTTTTTTTTTTTTTTTTTTTTTTTTTTTTTTTTTTTTTTTTTTTTTTTTTTTTTTTTTTTTTTTTTTTTTTTTTTTTTTTTTTTTTTTTTTTTTTTTTTTTTTTTTTTTTTTTTTTTTTTTTTTTTTTTTTTTTTTTTTTTTTTTTTTTTTTTTTTTTTTTTTTTTTTTTTTTTTTTTTTTTTTTTTTTTTTTTTTTTTTTTTTTTTTTTTTTTTTTTTTTTTTTTTTTTTTTTTTTTTTTTTTTTTTTTTTTTTTTTTTTTTTTTTTTTTTTTTTTTTTTTTTTTTTTTTTTTTTTTTTTTTTTTTTTTTTTTTTTTTTTTTTTTTTTTTTTTTTTTTTTTTTTTTTTTTTTTTTTTTTTTTTTTTTTTTTTTTTTTTTTTTTTTTTTTTTTTTTTTTTTTTTTTTTTTTTTTTTTTTTTTTTTTTTTTTTTTTTTTTTTTTTTTTTTTTTTTTTTTTTTTTTTTTTTTTTTTTTTTTTTTTTTTTTTTTTTTTTTTTTTTTTTTTTTTTTTTTTTTTTTTTTTTTTTTTTTTTTTTTTTTTTTTTTTTTTTTTTTTTTTTTTTTTTTTTTTTTTTTTTTTTTTTTTTTTTTTTTTTTTTTTTTTTTTTTTTTTTTTTTTTTTTTTTTTTTTTTTTTTTTTTTTTTTTTTTTTTTTTTTTTTTTTTTTTTTTTTTTTTTTTTTTTTTTTTTTTTTTTTTTTTTTTTTTTTTTTTTTTTTTTTTTTTTTTTTTTTTTTTTTTTTTTTTTTTTTTTTTTTTTTTTTTTTTTTTTTTTTTTTTTTTTTTTTTTTTTTTTTTTTTTTTTTTTTTTTTTTTTTTTTTTTTTTTTTTTTTTTTTTTTTTTTTTTTTTTTTTTTTTTTTTTTTTTTTTTTTTTTTTTTTTTTTTTTTTTTTTTTTTTTTTTTTTTTTTTTTTTTTTTTTTTTTTTTTTTTTTTTTTTTTTTTTTTTTTTTTTTTTTTTTTTTTTTTTTTTTTTTTTTTTTTTTTTTTTTTTTTTTTTTTTTTTTTTTTTTTTTTTTTTTTTTTTTTTTTTTTTTTTTTTTTTTTTTTTTTTTTTTTTTTTTTTTTTTTTTTTTTTTTTTTTTTTTTTTTTTTTTTTTTTTTTTTTTTTTTTTTTTTTTTTTTTTTTTTTTTTTTTTTTTTTTTTTTTTTTTTTTTTTTTTTTTTTTTTTTTTTTTTTTTTTTTTTTTTTTTTTTTTTTTTTTTTTTTTTTTTTTTTTTTTTTTTTTTTTTTTTTTTTTTTTTTTTTTTTTTTTTTTTTTTTTTTTTTTTTTTTTTTTTTTTTTTTTTTTTTTTTTTTTTTTTTTTTTTTTTTTTTTTTTTTTTTTTTTTTTTTTTTTTTTTTTTTTTTTTTTTTTTTTTTTTTTTTTTTTTTTTTTTTTTTTTTTTTTTTTTTTTTTTTTTTTTTTTTTTTTTTTTTTTTTTTTTTTTTTTTTTTTTTTTTTTTTTTTTTTTTTTTTTTTTTTTTTTTTTTTTTTTTTTTTTTTTTTTTTTTTTTTTTTTTTTTTTTTTTTTTTTTTTTTTTTTTTTTTTTTTTTTTTTTTTTTTTTTTTTTTTTTTTTTTTTTTTTTTTTTTTTTTTTTTTTTTTTTTTTTTTTTTTTTTTTTTTTTTTTTTTTTTTTTTTTTTTTTTTTTTTTTTTTTTTTTTTTTTTTTTTTTTTTTTTTTTTTTTTTTTTTTTTTTTTTTTTTTTTTTTTTTTTTTTTTTTTTTTTTTTTTTTTTTTTTTTTTTTTTTTTTTTTTTTTTTTTTTTTTTTTTTTTTTTTTTTTTTTTTTTTTTTTTTTTTTTTTTTTTTTTTTTTTTTTTTTTTTTTTTTTTTTTTTTTTTTTTTTTTTTTTTTTTTTTTTTTTTTTTTTTTTTTTTTTTTTTTTTTTTTTTTTTTTTTTTTTTTTTTTTTTTTTTTTTTTTTTTTTTTTTTTTTTTTTTTTTTTTTTTTTTTTTTTTTTTTTTTTTTTTTTTTTTTTTTTTTTTTTTTTTTTTTTTTTTTTTTTTTTTTTTTTTTTTTTTTTTTTTTTTTTTTTTTTTTTTTTTTTTTTTTTTTTTTTTTTTTTTTTTTTTTTTTTTTTTTTTTTTTTTTTTTTTTTTTTTTTTTTTTTTTTTTTTTTTTTTTTTTTTTTTTTTTTTTTTTTTTTTTTTTTTTTTTTTTTTTTTTTTTTTTTTTTTTTTTTTTTTTTTTTTTTTTTTTTTTTTTTTTTTTTTTTTTTTTTTTTTTTTTTTTTTTTTTTTTTTTTTTTTTTTTTTTTTTTTTTTTTTTTTTTTTTTTTTTTTTTTTTTTTTTTTTTTTTTTTTTTTTTTTTTTTTTTTTTTTTTTTTTTTTTTTTTTTTTTTTTTTTTTTTTTTTTTTTTTTTTTTTTTTTTTTTTTTTTTTTTTTTTTTTTTTTTTTTTTTTTTTTTTTTTTTTTTTTTTTTTTTTTTTTTTTTTTTTTTTTTTTTTTTTTTTTTTTTTTTTTTTTTTTTTTTTTTTTTTTTTTTTTTTTTTTTTTTTTTTTTTTTTTTTTTTTTTTTTTTTTTTTTTTTTTTTTTTTTTTTTTTTTTTTTTTTTTTTTTTTTTTTTTTTTTTTTTTTTTTTTTTTTTTTTTTTTTTTTTTTTTTTTTTTTTTTTTTTTTTTTTTTTTTTTTTTTTTTTTTGGAGTGGAGTGAGCTGATATGTGGGAGGAGCAGGATCCCAGCAGCACAGAGGATTTCAGGAGTGGAGTGAACTGATGTGTGGGAGGAGCAGGGTCCCAGCAGCACAGAGGATTTCAGGAGTGGAGTGAGCTGATGTGTGGGTGGAGCAGGGTCCCAGCAGCACAGAGGATTTCAGGAGTGGAGTGAGCTGATATGTGGGAGGAGCAGGGTCCCAGCAGCACAGAGGATTTCAGGAGTGGAGTGAGCTGATATGTGGGAGGAGCAGGGTCCCAGCAGCACAGAGGATTTCAGGAGTGGAGTGAGCTGATGTGTGGGAGGAGCAGGGTCCCAGCAGCACAGAGGATTTCAGGAGTGGAGTGAGCTGATATGTGGGAGGAGCAGGGTCCCAGCAGCACAGAGGATTTCAGTAGAGGAGTGAGCTGATGTGTTGGTGGAGCAGGGTCCCAGCAGCACAGAGGATTTCAGGAGTGGAGTGAGCTGATGTGTGGGAGGAGCAGGGTCCCAGCAGCACAGAGGATTTCAGGAGTGGAGTGAGCTGATGTGTGGGAGGAGCAGGGTCCCAACAGCACAGAGGATTTCAGGAGTGGAGTGAGCTGATGTGTGGGAGGAGCAGGGTCCCAGCAGCACAGAGGATTTCAGGAGTGGAGTGAGCTGATGTGTGGGAGAAGCAGGGTCCTAGCAGCACAGAGGATTTCAGGAGTGGAGTGAGCTGATATGTGGGAGGAGCAGGGTCCCAGCAACACAGAGGATTTCAGGAGTGGAGTGAGCTGATGTGTGGGTGGAGCAGGGTCCCAGCAGCACAGAGGATTTCAGGAGTGGAGCGAGCTGATGTGTGGGTGGAGCAGGGTCCCAGCAGCACAGAGGATTTCAGGAGTGGAGTGAGCTGATGTGTGGGTGGAGCAGGGTCCCAGCAGCACAGAGGATTTCAGGAGTGGAGTGAACTGATGTGTGGGAGGAGCAGGGTCCCAGCAGCACAGAGGATTTCAGGAGTGGAGTGAACTGATGTGTGGGTGGAGCAGGGTCCCAGCAGCACAGAGGATTTCAGGAGTGGAGTGAGCTGATATGTGGAGGAGCAGGGTCCCAGCAGCACAGAGGATTTCAGGAGTGGAGTGAGCTGATGTGTGGGTGGAGCAGGGTCCCAGCAGCACAGAGGATTTCAGGAGTGGAGTGAACTGATGTGTGGGAGGAGCAGGGTCCCAGCAGCACAGAGGATTTCAGGAGTGGAGTGAGCTGATGTGTGGGAGGAGCAGGGTCCCAGCAGCACAGAGGATTTCAGGAGTGGAGTGAGCTGATGTGTGGGAGGAGCAGGGTCCCAGCAGCACAGAGGATTTCAGGAGTGGAGTGAGCTGATATGTGGGAGGAGCAGGGTCCCAGCAGCACAGAGGATTTCAGGAGTGGAGTGAGCTGATGTGTGGGAGGAGCAGGGTCCCAGCAGCACAGAGGATTTCAGGAGTGGAGTGAGCTGATGTGTGGGAGGAGCAGGGTCCCAGCAGCACAGAGGATTTCAGGAGTGGAGTGAGCTGTTGTGTGGGTGGAGGAGGATCCCCAGCAGCACAGAGGATTTCAGGAGTGGAGTGAGCTGATGTGTGGGAGGAGCAGGGTCCCAGCAGCACAGAGGATTTCAGGAGAGGAGTGAGCTGATGTGTGGGTGGAGGAGGATCCCCAGCAGCACAGAGGATTTCAGGAGTGGAGTGAGCTGATGTGTGGGAGGAGCAGGGTCCCAGCAACACAGAGGATTTCAGGAGTGGAGTGAGCTGATGTGTGGGTGGAGCAGGGTCCCAGCAGCACAGAGGATTTCAGGAGTGGAGCGAGCTGATGTGTGGGTGGAGCAGGGTCCCAGCAGCACAGAGTATGTCAGCGACTTCAGATATCTATATGGAGACGACTTCTTCTAGTATATTTTTTATTATTCTTTATTTCCATAGAAAAGCTCTTGCCGCGATCGACCAGTTTATTTATCTGCTTTTTTTTTTACACTTTTAGTTTTTACAATATTGAGAATATTTTTATAAAACACTGAGGCCATTATCCTACAAGCCAAAATGAGCAAAATGAGGGGGAGAGAAGGCACAGTCCCATGTACTGGAGAGACAGAGGTGAGAGAGCACAGGGAGCTACACTGCATCTAAAATACCCTGCGACAGCCATCATCCTCCTCCCCCGCGCCAAACACAAGACACATCCAACACTGCTGTGTGCACGAGTGATGTCATCAGGTCTATGACATCACTGCAGATACCAAACCCAAATCACAGGTCACATGGAAAGTAATATCCATAAACAGTGAAGTCACTCTGTACATGCATCACAGAATATATCCTGTATTATACTCCAGAGCTGCACTCACTATTCTGCTGGTGCAGTCACTGTATACATACATTACATTATGGTCCGAGTTACATCCTGTATTATACTCAGAGCTGCACTCACTATTTGCTGTGCAGTCACTGTGTATATACTTACATACTGATCCTGAGTTACATCCTGTATATACTCCAGAGCTGCACTCATTATTCTGCTGGTGCAGTCACTGTGTACATACATTACATTAGTGATCCTGAGTTACATCCTGTATTATACCCAGAGCTGCACTCACTATTCTGCTGGTGCAGTCACTGTGTACACACATTACTAATCCTGAGTTACATCCTGTATTATACTCCAGAGCTGCACTCACTATTCTGCTGGTGCAGTCACTGTGTACATACATTACTATCCTGAGTTACATCCTGTATTATACTCCAGAGCTGCACTCACTATTCTGCTGGTACAGTCACTGTGTAATACATTACATTACTGATCCTGAGTTACATCCTGTATTATACTCCAGAGCTGCACTCACTATTCTGCTGGTGCAGTCACTGTATACATACATTACATTACTGGTCCTGAGTTACATCCTGTATTATACTCCAGAGCTGCACTCACTATTCTGCTGGTGCAGTCACTGTATACATACATTACATTACTGGTCCTGAGTTACATCCTGTATTATACTCCAGAGCTGCACTCACTATTCTGCTGGTGCAGTCACTGTGTATATACATTACATTACTGATCCTGAGTTACATCCTGTATTATACCCCAGAGCTGCACTCACTATTCTGCTGGTGCAGTCACTGTGTACATACATTACATTACTGATCCTGAGTTACATCCTGTATTATACTCCAGAGCTGCACTCACTATTCTGCTGGTGCAGTCACTGTGTACATACATTACAATACTGATCCTGAGTTACATCATGTATTATACCCCAGAGCTGCACTCACTATTCTGCTGGTGAAGTCACTGTGTACATACATTACATTACTGATCCTGAGTTACCTCCTGTATTATACCCCAGAGCTGCACTCACTATTCTGCTGGTGCAGTCACTGTGTACATACATTACATTACTGATCCTGAGTTACATCCTGTATTATACCCCAGAGCTGCACTCACTATTCTGCTGGTGCAGTCACTGTGTACATACATTACATTACTGATCCTGAGTTACATCCTGTATTATACCCCAGAGCTGCACTCACTATTCTGCTGGTGCAGTCACTGTGTACATACATTACATTACTGATCCTGAGTTACATCCTGTATTATCCCCAGAGCTGCACTCACTATTCTGCTGGTGCAGTCACTGTGTACATACATTACATTACTGATCCTGAGTTACATCCTGTATTATCCCCAGAGCTGCACTCACTATTCTGCTGGTGCAGTCACTGTGTACATACATTACATTACTGATCCTGAGTTACATCCTGTATTATACTCCAGAGCTGCACTCACTATTCTGCTGGTGCAGTCACTGTATACATACATTACATCACTGATCCTGAGTTCCCTCCTGTATTATACTCCAGAGCTGCACTCACTATTCTGCTGGTGCAGTCACTGTATACATACATTACATCACTGATCCTGAGTTACCTCCTGTATTATACTCCAGAGCTTCACTCACTATTCTGCTGGTGCAGTCACTGTGTACATACATTACATTACTGATCCTGAGTTACATCCTGTATTATCCCCAGAGCTGCACTCACTATTCTGCTGGTGCAGTCACTGTGTACATACATTACATTACTGATCCTGAGTTACATCCTGTATTATCCCCAGAGCTGCACTCACTATTCTGCTGGTGCAGTCACTGTGTACATACATTACATACTGATCTGAGTTACTCCTGTATTATCTCCAGAGCTTCACTCACTATTCTGCTGGTGCAGTCACTGTGTACATACATTACATTACTGATCCTGAGTACATCCTGTATTATCCCAGAGCTGCACTCACTATTCTGCTGGTGCAGTCACTGTATACATACATTACTATCACTAGACTCCTGAGTTGAAAACCATCCTGTTTTATTATACTCCAGAGCTTCACTCACTATTCTGCTGGTGCAGTCACTGTGTACATACATTACATCACTGATCCTGAGTTACCTCCTGTATTAAACCCCAGAGCTTCACTCACTATTCTGCTGGTGCAGTCACTGTGTACATACATTACATTACTGATCCTGAGTTACATCCTGTATTATCTCTAGAGCTGCACTCACTATTCTGCTGGTGCAGTCACTGTGTACATACATTACATTACTGATCCTGAGTTACATCCTGTATTATACTCCAGAGCTGCACTCACTATTCTGCTGGTGCAGTCACTGTGTACATACATTACATTACTGATCCTGAGTTACATCCTGTATTATACTCCAGAGCTGCACTCACTATTCTGCTGGTGGAGTCACTGTGTACATACATTACATTACTGATCCTGAGTTACATCCTGTATTATACTCCAGAGCTGCACTCACTATTCTGCTGGTGGAGTCACTGTGTACATACATTACATTACTGATCCTGAGTTACATCCTGTATTATACTCCAGAGCTGCACTCACTATTCTGCTGGTGCAGTCACTGTGTACATACATTACATTACTGATCCTGAGTTACATCCTGTATTATACTCCAGAGCTGTACTCACTATTCTGCTGGTGCAGTCACTGTGTACATAATTACTGATCCTGTTGTGAATGTATTGGAGACGACTAAGGAGCTGAAAAACCCTCTGGTGGTTGCTGAGGGTATTGAACCTATGTTGAACACCAAGAGTCCTACACCTGCAGTTGACGAGTGGTTGTCAGGTGATACTGATTGGCCTGATATAAGTGAGCTGACCTCCCATGATCCTCGCCGGTGATCAATTGTTCTTCCTGGTCTAGGTTGGAATTCAGCTTGCTTTTCTGCTGTCTCCTGCTTGCATTCAGATAAGTCTCTTTCAGTTTTTTTCTGTTATGTTTAGGTAGCTGAGGAGACAGTAGCAAAAAACCGCATAGGCAGCCTAACACCAGATAGGTTGGAAACTAATAGGTTGCAGACCCCTAAACTAACCGCACAACTAGAAGCAGCCGTGGGACGTTCCTACGGAGCCTAGATGCCTCGGCACAGCCGGAGAGATGGCTATCCCTGATGATGGAAAGAGGAAAGCTAACTGCCCCGGAGTAGACCCCAAAAGAATAGGAAGCCCCCAGACATATAATGGCGGTTAGACAAGATGAAAATACGAACACAGACAGAAAATAGATTGAGCAAACGCTGGGCCCAAAACTGTCTAGATAGGACAGCACAGGAGAATACTGTCTGCAACCCAGAAAACCCTAGGAAAAATTCCAACACTTCTGGATCCAAAAATACTGAGACCACACGGTCTCGACCACCTATATCAGATCTCTGGTGTGGACACGTAGCAACCCAGCAGTAAAATATCACAAGAACTGAGCAAATGAACAAATACAAAAAAAAATGAACGGAGACCAGCCAAAGCCCCCAAAGGGGACCCGGCTGAAGACAGAAAGCAATGCAGCAAAAAGCAAGGAATTCAAACCACAGTAAAACAAACTGAAAGAGACTTTTTCTGAATGCAAGCAGGAGACAGCAGAAAAGCAAGCTGAATTCCAACCTAGACCAGGAAGAACAATTGATCACCGGCGAGGATCATGGGAGGTCAGCTCACTTATATCAGGCCGTCAGTATCACCTGACAACCACTCGTCAACTGCAGGTGTAGGACTCTTGGTGTTCAACATAGGTTCAATACCCTCAGCAACCACCAGAGGGAGCTCCAGCTCTGAAGTCGTCTCCAATATGTTCACAACAGATCCTGAGTTACATCCTGTATTATACCCCAGAGCTGCACTCACTATTCTGCTGGTGCAGTCACTGTGTACATACATTACATTACTGATCCTGAGTTACATTCTGTATTATACTCCAGAGCTGCACTCACTATTCTGCTGGTGCAGTCACTGTGTACATACATTACATTACTGGTCCTGAGTTACATCCTGTATTATACCCCAGAGCTGCACTCACTATTCTGCTGGTGCAGTCACTGTGTACATACATTACTGATCCTGAGTTACATCCTGTATTATACTCCAGAGCTGCACTCACTATTCTGCTGGTGCAGTCACTGTGTATATACATTACTGATCCTGAGTTACATCCTGTATTATACTCCAGAGCTCCGCTCACTATTCTGCTGGTGCAGTCACTGTGTACATACATTACATTACTGATCCTGAGTTACATCCTGTATTATACCCCAGAGCTGCACTCACTATTCTGCTGGTGCAGTCACTGTGTACATACATTATGATCTGTACAGATCCTGAGTTACATCCTGTATTATACCCCAGAGCTGCACTCACTATTCTGCTGGTGAGTCATGTGTACATACATTACTGATCCTGAGTTACATCCTGTATTATACTCCAGAGCTGCACTCACTATTCTGCTGGTGCAGTCACTGTGTACATACATTACATTACTGATCCTGAGTTACATCCTGTATTATACTCCAGAGCTGCACTCACTATTCTGCTGGTGGAGTCATGTGTACATACATTACATCTGTACTGACTACTAAGTTACATTCTGTATTATACCCAGAGCTGCACTCACTATTCTGCTGGTGCAGTCACTGTGTACACATACATTACTGATCCTGAGTTACATCCTGTATTATACTCCAGAGCTGTACTCACTATTCTGCTGCTGCAGTCACTGTGTACATACATTACATTACTGATCCTGAGTTACATCCTGTATATACCCAGAGCTGCACTCACTATTTTGCTGGTGGCAGTCACTGTGTACATACATTACATTACTGTCCTAGTTACATCCTGTATTATACCCCAGAGCTGCACTCACTATTCTGCTGGTGCAGTCACTGTGTACATACATTACATTACTGATCCTGAGTTACATCCTGTATTATACTCCAGAGCTGATCACTATTCTGCTGGTGCAGTCACTGTGTACATACATTACATTACTGATCCTGAGTTACATCCTGTATTATACCCCAGAGCTGCACTCACTATTTGCTGGTGCAGTCACTGTGTACATACATTACATTACTGATCCTGAGTTACATCCTGTATTATACCCCAGAGCTGCACTCTACTATTCTGCTGGTGCAGTCACTGTGTACATACATTACATTACTGATCCTGAGTTACATCCTGTATTATACTCCAGAGCTGCATCACTATTCTGCTGGTGCAGTCACTGTGTACATACATTACATTACTGATCCTGAGTTACCTCCTGTATTATACCCCAGAGCTGCACTCACTATTCTGCTGGTGCAGTCACTGTGTACATACATTACATTACTGATCCTGAGTTACATCCTGTATTATACCCAGAGCTGCACTCCTATTCTGCTGGTGCAGTCACTGTGTACATACATTACATTACTGATCCTGAGTTACATCCTGTATTATACTCCAGAGCTGCACTCACTATTCTGCTGGTGCAGTCACTGTGTACATACATTACATTACTGATCCTGAGTTACTCCTGTATTATACCCAGAGCTGCACTCACTATTCTGCTGGTGCAGTCACTGTGTACATACATTACATTACTGATCCTGAGTTACATCCTGTATTATACTCCAGAGCTGCACTCACTATTCTGCTGGTGCAGTCACTGTGTACATACATTA